>JAGXOD010000010.1:4775000-4885000 GCA_020368025.1 Brachyhypopomus occidentalis | reverse complement strand
TGACTCCGCCCATGCTCCAAGTCACTCTGACTCCGCCCATGCTCCAAGTCACTCTGACTCCGCCCATGCTGTAAGGCTCTCCGACTTCCAGAGTAAACCTTTAATCATACCAACCAGAGGCATGGGGATGTGCCAACATTACACACACAGACACACATGCATACACACAGACACAAAGACACACGCATGAACACACACACACCCCTTTCAAACATAGCTAGAAATTCTTTGTTAGTCAAATATGGCCCAAACCATCTGCATATACAAATATCCTATTCATAAATAGATAGTCCTCTAAAGGAAACCTAGGACACCACCTAGGACACCATCTCTACATTTAAACAGAGCCTGAGAAAGACAGAGAGAGAGAGAATGTGACACACACACATCTTCAGAGTTAAGACACTACGCTGCAAGACACTACACTGTGAGAGTGCATATCAGTGTGTGTGTGTGTGTCTGGTGTCTGAAACACAGTGTTGGAGATTTATGGCGTCAGTGTCTCAGTGGGAAGAAGAGAAAGGAAAACAGTGTGGAGGAGGAGAGGGGAGCGCTGGGATAGACACACACACCCCTCTGCGCTGGGATAGACACACACACCCCTCTGCGCTGTCCATCACACCGCACACGCGCATGCACACGCGCGCATCCATAAGCCCATCGGCCGCACTTAACAGATCTCATTTCTCTAGCGGAGAGGTATGTTACAACGAACGATGTGCACATGTGTGTGAGAGTGTCCGAGTGTGTGTCCGTCTACGGCTGAGGGGAGGCGGCATTTACCATAATGTTATTGTGTGTACGAGAACACACACTGAAACATTCAGTTTTTCTCCCTGTTCCTTGACCGGTACCATCCATCACCCCCACAGAATCACAGCTTTCTAACTAATGACTGAATGCTCATGGGGGGCGGATCTCAGCTGGGGGACTTCGGTCCGTAGCTTTGGAAGGAATTTATAAAAAACCAACATAAAAAGCTGTTCAGAAACCTAGCTGACAGCATATCATAAACTATAATCAATCCAATTAAATCTTGCTGCAAACAGCCAGAAATCATTAAGCAGTTTTTATAACAGCCATTTTTCTTTCTTTCCCTCCCTCTGTCTAACCTGTTGAAAGCTCACTTCCTGTCTATGCTGACTTGGCGTATGAGGACTTCCTGAACAGTGACGAGACTCTCCCTGGAGACTGGCCACAGCCGAGACATCGCCACGGCGATGACAGGCGACCGTTGGCATGGGCTTGACCACCACTCCCGCCTCCCTCTCTCCACCAGAGAGGGGGGAAGAAAAGAGGGATGAAAGATGAGGGGAAAATTGGAGAAATGATGGAAAAAAGAGAGAAGGGGGAGAGAGAAAGAGAGACAGGGAGAGAGAGAGACAGAGGGAGGGACGGAGAAATAAAATCTCTAAAACTTCAAGGAATGATGGTCTCTGGAGAGGGGATCTTGGTAATGCCTGGCAAGATGCTAATTTCAGAGCAAAAGTGCCAATGAAAACAATCACCACCCATACCACACACACACACACACACACACACACACACACACACACACACACACACACACACACACACACACACACACACACACACACACACACACACACCGCTTGTCCAGCCCCTGCTCTCTCTCTCTCTCAAGTGACATCAATAGAGTGTCCCACTCTCACTGGAGCTGTGATGTCGTAAGGCAGCTTCAGCAGCACCGGGGAGTGCGTGCGTGTGTGTGTGTGTGTGTGTGTGTGTGTGTGGGGGGGAGCAAGACGCCGCAGAGACCCCCCACCGAGGCCCTGAGACTTCTGCCTGTGTGTGAGAGAGAAAGAGTGTGTGTGTGTGTGTGAGGTGCCGTGTTAAGGGAGGAAAAGAGCTGTTTAATAGAGATTCCAGCCTCCTCCTCCCTTCTCACTCACACACAGCTGTGTTTAATAAAGCACCCAACCCAACCTTTATTTATACAGGTACAGAACTGAGACGGAGTGTGTGTGTGTGTGTGTGTGTATGGGGGGTGTATGAGGGAGAGAGTTAGCCCCAGGGGTTAAGGAGAGTGGGTACATAGACGACCCACTGAAAACACAAGCTAGTCCAACATAAATCATCACGAACTCTACTGTCAACTCAAACCAACGCACACACACACACACACACACACACACACACACACACACACACAGATCACAGACTCTACTGTCAACCTGAGCTCGGACACACACACACACACACACACTCACTCAGATCATAGACTCTACTGTCAACCTGACCTCAGACCAACACACACAAACGAGTACACACACACACACCACAGACACAATTGTCAGTTCAATCCCTAACCAAGACAAACAACACTATTTAAAATACCCCTCCTCTGTCACCTATCCCCCCCCCCACACACACACACACACACAAATCTGCTCTTTCCCCTTCACAGTTCAAAAGCCTGCAGCCACAGCTCCACTGGCAGATGAAAAGAACTGAGGGGAAAAAAGAAATGAGAAAGAAACAGAGAATGATCCACCCCATTTTTTCTTTTCATAACCCCTCTCCCTCACTCCTTCACCCTCTCTCTCTCCCTCATTCATCTCCCTCCTCGCTCTCTAACTATCTCCTCCTTTCCTCTTTCTCTCCCTCTCTCCCCTCTCATCATCTCTCTCCCCCTCTCCCTCCCTCCCTCAACCAGCACCCTGCTTTCTCCCCTCCTCTTTCTCCTTTTAACTTTCAGCTTAAACCACATCACAAGGTATGATGTAGGCAGGACTAGGAATGTATACGTGGTTGTGTGTGTGTGTGTGTGTGTGTGTGTATCTTGTATGGTCACCAAAAGGCCCAAGCTGAACTGAAGCATGAAACTGCAAACATCGCAGAAATGTCTGCAGCTTTCCTGTTTACTCTGGGTGCATGGTGCACCATGGGAGATGTGGTTTATTTGTTTGAGTAAGAGATGACCATTTATCTCTGTCACATACGCCGAGTCAGAGGAACAAGAACAAGAGAACAACAGAACAAGAGAGAGAAATGTGGAAAGGAGAGAAAAGGATCATGGGAGACACTCGCATGTAAGTCCACATTAACGCCCACAATAAGATAAAGGACTGGAACAGTCTGGAGCTGCTGGTAAAACTGCCGCCAGTTCTTCTGGCCAATGGCAAAGCAGCGGTGAGTCACATGGGAGGGGCAGAAGGGTGTGTGCCAACATCTATCTGAGTGGTGGGGTGGGCGGGGTGTGTGCAGGTGCAGGAGCTGCATGCATGAGCTAGTTGTGTGAGGGTGGGGTGTGTGTGGTAGTTGTGTGTGTGTGTGTGTGCGCTAGTTTGTGCGTGTGCGGTAGCTGCGCATGAGAGCGGTAGTTGTGTGTGTGTGGTAGTTGCGGTTGTGTGCAGTAGTTGTGTGTGCGGTAGTGGCGGTTGTGTGCGCGTGCGGTAGGTGCGGGTGTGTGTGGTAGTTGCGGGAATGTGCGGTGGCTGCGGGCGTGTGTGCGGTGGATGCGTGTGTGTGTGTGTGTGGTAGCTGCGTGTGTGTGCAGAAGTTGTGTGCGCGCGGTAGTTGTGGTTGTGTGCGGTAGCTGTGTGTGTGTGGTAGCTGTGTGTGTGTGGTAGCTGCGGGGGTGTGTGTGTGTGTGTCGTACCCTAGCCTTGCCAGGTACTCCAGCTCAGGTACGGCGGGGCCATGTGTTTGGATTCGCAGAGGCTGGTAGACGTAGAGTTCCTCCTCCACCCGCACTACAGGAGCCAAAGAGACTGTCTGACCCTACGAGAGAGAGAGACAGGGAGAGACAGACAGGCTGAACACCGCCATCTATTATCTATTATCAATGTGAGTCAAGAGAAAAGAACACAAATCACAGCATGTCGCTGAAAGGACCCGTGACGCTGTCAGTCACTGAAAGGACCCGTGACACTGTCCTCTGAGATTAAAGCTATTGGACAGATTCATGCGGATAATTCAAGATTTTATCCAATCGAATTGGAGGGGGGAGGGGGGAGGGGGTTAACCCTCTGAGTGCTGAGCCTTTTCTTTTTACTGTATTCACACTTTAGTGCAGTGACCCTATTTATAGCTGTCGAATGTAAGTGTTGGATGTCAGTGGACTCAGCAAAATCTAAGGTAGATGTAACGAACACACACACACACACACACACACACACACGTCTGTGATGTAATAGAATACATTTATAATACAAAATATGGTGGAAGAAAAAAAAAAGATTTCCTGTTACACAGAAAGAACAAATACACACCAGAGAGGAATCTCATGAAACACTGCTTACACAGAGGGTCTATTATATAAAACACACAACCCGAGCTTAAACTAGTATTTTCTAAGGAAGCATTAACGCATTTTAGTCATAGGCTGCTGAAGAAATACTGCATAGACTTTTTCTTCTGTGATGTGGACTAGGAATAGGACAGACTTGTCTTCTGTAGGTAGTGAGGACTGTGTTGCAGAAGGGTGATGTATCATCTGAACCAGAAACAAAAATGTAGTTAAGTATATATATAGAAAGTGGAATAAAAATTCATAAGTCACAAGCATGTACACTAAATAAAAGTACTTCTTAGATTTTTTTGATGTACACACACACAGAAACACACAAACTCTTGCATATGCACAAACCACTGCCTACCAAAAAAGATTTATGCATTCAGCAATTTGGATATAGCTACTGTTGTAAAACAATACTTCCGAAAGCCAAATGAAGCATCGCCTGAATACTATTTGATTTAAATGTACTCAGGTAAAGCCCAGAATAAATACAATTCAGAGTAGACTACCTTATTATTATTATTATTATTGTATATTTTATATATTTTATACATTTGTATATTTAGTATATACCATGTATATTTTTGTCTATGTCCATTCTATTTTTTTTTTATCTTATTCTATTTATGTCTTGGGGTTTAACCGGGACCTTGGGTACATAATTTCGTTCCCACCTCATGTACGCATGTGTGTGTGAATGACAATAAAGTCTCCTTGAATCCTTGAAAATGTTACAGTTCATATAGTGATTACATGGTTCATGCTGACAGAAAATTATAATGTTATGCTTTACACTCTAGATTGCTGTATCATCAGAAATAAACTGACAGTACTCACAAATCATCATCTTCATGCAGTTATTTGGCGTGTAAAGATCTTCCAGATCAGTGATGAGACTGTCCGGAGCTGGAAGGCCATCTCCCTCACCGCTTGATTCTTGAGCAGTCCAGAATTCTGCTGCTTCTTGAAAAGCGTAAAGTTGTGAAGCATGGAGGGCTTTTGGAAGGCTTAGATTTGCTTGGAGTTGCTAGCGCTAGTACCGGTCATAGAGGAATCATCCAGAGCTCATTTTAACCACTGAGATCTCAGAAATCTAATGTTTTTTACATAGAACAAAGGACTGAATTGTGGTGAGCTATTAATAAGAACAAGGACACCGTGTCCCTATGGGCCATTCAGATGCATGGAAAATGTCTTAGAAGTGGTGTGTGTGTGTGTGTGTGTAGAAAATGGGAATTTCCTTCTACAAGGTGTCCTCCAGTCCAACAGCAACTAAACACATCAGGCATTCCGGAACTGCAAGAGTTCGGCGAAGCCAAACTCCAGGAAGCAGACAATGCTCAAACACGGACACTACTGATGCTGTGGACAGGTTTGGAGTGCAGTAGTGGGTGTGTGCGTGGGAAGGGTTGTGTATAATGCAATCATTTAAGGATTTACGAGGCATTTATAGCTTCAGTCAGTGCGTATTCCAAGAACCAGCAAGACCTTCAGATGCAGAAGATTTTTTACTGTTCCCTCTAATCCATAAGTGATAAACTCAGGCCCTGAATGGGCACAGCACTGCAGTGGCTGGGACTCAAAAACACACCGCAGAGTCGTTTTACAGACAGACGAGGGTGTGTGTGTGTGTGTGTGTGTGTGTGTGTGTGGTGGTGGTGGTGGTGGTGGTGGGGGGCTTGTAGACAGACACAGACAGAGAGAGAGTGAGGAGAGGGAAGACAGAGATGCTGGTACTGTCTGAGGCATGTTGACAGTGTACGAAAGCTTTACTAGACAGAGCAGAGGGAAAGCAGGCACTGTAAACCAGGGAGCTTCCACCACGTGTCTCCATCATGGGGCATTCAAAAACGATCCTTAGGACTCTGTAATTATCAAATTCGCATATTATGAAGAACACGTAGGCTGTCTGCAAATGCAGGAGCTGCAGTTCTGTACTGCTGATGTCAGAATCTCGGAAGAAAGAATGAGAGGGATAGAGAAAAGGGGGAGGGAAAAAAGAGTGGGAGAGAGAAAGGGGAGAGGAAAAGAGGAAGAAAGGCAGACAGAGTGATAGAGGGAGGGAGAGATGTGAATAACAGAAGAAAATCGAACGTACGTTCAGAACTGGAATGGTAAATGTGAAATACAACTCCAGGGCTGTGGAGTTAGTCAAGGCTACAGCTCAGGTCCTGCTCCATTTCACTACATAAAGGATCTAGCAACAGCACTGGTCCAGCCGGACATCCTGGACTTAATTTTGGGAGACGCCGAAATTTGTGCTGATGACACTAATGTCACCTGCAGTACAGTAGAGCAATTACATACTGGCCATCCCTCAATCAGCCTGAACTACGTTCAATAAAAAAAAAATTAAACTGGTCCATCACCTTCTCTCCGAGAGTCTCACACTCTGGTCCTACTGGGCCTGCATCTCACTGGGCACGAAAAAGCTAAACCACCTCCTCCTCCTCCAGAAACATAATCAAAGAAACTGGCAAAGTCCCTACAATATAATGTTATATTTGGAACTGGAATAAATCAGCAGAACAAATTAAATTGCAACAGGTCCTTAAATCATACCACCAATCTGGAGTCCTAATCTAAAGATTAAACATGTACATGAAACAAAACCACTAACTAAATTTACTATAAGTGACCACAACTATGAACTGGAGAGAAGGTGACAAATCCTGGATGTCACGAGAGGAAAGGCCATTATTACTCTACACCCCACTGACATTACAGCCACATCTACACCCCACTGACATTACAGCCACATCTACACCCCACTGACATTACTCTACATCTACACCCCACTGACATTACACCTACATCTACATCCAACTGAAATGACTCTACATCTACACCCTACTGACATTATTCCATAGTCTATTGACAATACTCCAACACCCCAATGAAATTACTCTACACCAACTGAAAATACTCCCCACTGAAATCACTGACTCACTTGGGCCCTCAAAGAGGCCTTCACCCAGACATGTGAGTGTATGTGTGTGAGTGTATGTGTGTGAGTGTATGTGTGCACTACGCATGTGCATGTGTCCATCCAGCAAGTGAAGCATTTTTATGTGTATATATGGTTAAAATACTGCTCAGGACAGCCACTCAAACACACCAAGTCTGAGGTTTAATCCACGCTGATCCGAGGCAAATGAAAACACACACACACACACACACACACACACATACACCATAACTCAGATCAGCCTGCCAACACATACCACACACACACACATTACCATCTCCCTCAGATTACGCTGTCATCACATTTTGATACCAGTGGAAAACGTCACCATGTGCCAGAAAAGACACACACACACACAAAACCAAACCCACCCACCCATCCACACACCCGTCTACAGCTGTATATGACGTCTCTGGCATCAAAATCTCCATCTGCTCCCAACATTACTGTGCCCCAGTCCTGCTTCACGACTGTCTGGTTGTGTGTTAGGTGAAGGAGTGTTCGATATACAGTTGGCCTCCGGTGTCTCTCAAATGGAGCCCTCGGGCCAATCCATCTTCATTATCCGCGGGGGAGGCAAGGCACGAGAGCAGAACACCACCCCCAGGTCCTGGCTGGATTCAGAGACCCTCAGAGACAACCCCACTGGGGCTGAAACACTCATAAACTCTACACAATGGAACAGTCCGAAATCTGCAGCACACTGGAACTGCTTTGAAACCTTTGTTTGAAATCATGTGTGAATCACTCATCTGTTTGTGTTTATACCATTGAGCTGAGGTCAACTCTTTTCGATGGGGTCAAAGCTAAATGCCCTCAGCCAGAAAACTGCAGAACTGAAATACTTAATCTACTGCCACACAGAAAGAAAACTAATCAAATATTACATCTGATCTTGCCTGAAATCAGAGTCAAAGTAATATTTTTTTGTATAGTGCTTTCTACGAAGGCCTTTGTCAAAAAGCAGCATTATATATGTCCGAGTCCTAATCAGTGTCCTAAGCTTTTAAAAGAGAAGAGAGGGTTAGACCTAAACTACAGAAGTATAGACCTAAACTACAACACAAGGTAGCTAGAGCTCACACTGTATTCAATATTGTACAGTAGTACCCTAATGAACTATGAGAGTCCAGCACATCGATACGGTTAAATAATGCATAACTTTTACCCTCTGCACAGACGCACGCGCACACACACAGGCATACACACAAGCGCATACACACAAACTCTGACCATGCAAGTCTTCAGCATGCCTCAAGGTCAACGAATTGAAATCCTCCATCATCACCTCTCACTGACATTCTAGAGTGTACTCACACTCACACACATGCAAAGCCATCACACACACACACACACACACACACACACAGACAGCAGGTCCAAAGAGATTTACAAATAAACCCTCATCTGTTTCTGCCAATCAGGCATAAAGACATATGATTCATAACAAACGTGTGCATGTGTGTGTGTGCGCATGTGTGTGTGTGTGTGTGTGTAAACAAAGTTCACAGGTAGCTCAGGGTTTGTGTCCACTGAATGTACATAATGGACACAAGGCACATTATGTTCACACAGCCCACACAACACACATACACACACAAACACTCACACAATGTGTTAGAGTGTGTGTGTGTGTGTGTGTTGAAGAACAGGTAAAACAGGTCTGTGGGCTTAAAAAAAAGAAAAAAGGTCACAGTGAAGGACAGACTTGAGCCAACATGCTGAAAATGTGTGTCTCTCTAAAGGAGACTTCAGTGGCGTGGTCTGGGTCTGTCCCGCTCAGGTCTCTCCCCTGATTGGGTGAGCTTTGCTGAATCTTCCCATCATTCAGCAGACATCTCCAGTAGTCTGTGTGTGTGTGGGTGTGTGTTCAAGCCATGGCTCGAAGATTTTCAGATTTCTCACTTCGGAAAGTGAATGACATGTGGGGGGGCTCCTAAACCGCCTTAACATGACCAGTTCAGATATTAGGCAAGTGGCATGTATGTGTGTGTGTGTGTTCTCACCATCAGAATGCCTGTAGAGAAGATGGTGGCTGGTTTGACGTTCTGTTTCTGCTGCTCGATCTGATTCTCCAGGTGAGCTGCTCTCTCCTTATGCTGAGCCAGAAGAATAGAGGCTGGCAACTGGGAACGCTCCTACACACACACACACACACACACACACACACGTACACATGTACACACCCACATACATGCAGACACACATGTACACACCCACATACATGCAGACACACACGCAGACACCCATGCAGATGCATACACACAGACACACACACAGGCCCACACACAGTTCCATGCATACAGACATACACATATATAAATACAGGCAGAAACAACATGAATAAAACAAAAGAATAAATGTAACATGCACTTACAGCATTGGTCTGGTGTGTGTGCGTGCGAGTGTGTGCGAGTGTGTGTGTGTTTACCAGCTCATCAAGCAGAGCTTGCTTGCTTTTTCTCTTCGCCTGTAGCTGCCTCTGTTCCTCCTGCAGGTTCTGCAGTCGCCGCTGCTCTGAGTCCTGCTGCTCCAACAACAGGAGCTCCTCCAGCTCCTCCTGCTCCCGCGTCTGCAGAGAGAGGGAGACAGACAGGGAGACAGACAGAGACAGATTGAGAGACAGAGAGAGAGACAGAGGGAGAAACAGAGAGAGAGGGAGGGAGGGAGAAAGATGGGAAAGAAGGTGAGAGGAAGAGAGCAATATAGGGAGAGGGAGAGATGGAGGGTGAGAAAGAAAATGAAAGAGACATGCAGAAGAGAAAGAGGTGGAGGGAGGGGGGAGAGATGGAGATACAGATAGAGGGAGGGAGAGATGGAGACAGATAGAGGGAGGGAGAGAGAGAAGAATAGAGGGGGTGAGACGGACAGAAGGGGAGAGAGGGTGAAAGAGAAAGATGTTAACCGGCAGTCTAAACGTCACATTTCAGCACTTCAACACATTTCAACGCCGAGTTCACACTGCAGTCATATTGAGGTTGGACTGGAAACGTCGCTGTAGCACAAGCGAAACGCTGATGTCTGAACCAGAGGAGAGGCACTTAATTTCAGTCCTTCATTTATAAAGCAAAATTGGTGCTCACGTGTGTGAGCACATGCACACAAACACACGGGCCCACACCCATATACGTGCAGACAGACACACACACACACACACACTCACCAGTTTGGCTTTATTCCTCTGGATGAGGTCTCTGTTTTCTCTCTGGTACTGTTCCATTATCTGTTTGGTACTCTCAATGTCTACATTATTCGTCAGGTTAAACACTGGGGACACACACAACATTAAAATTTTCTTTCATATTTAATCAATGCTGATCATGTCACAGCATTTGGCCGACACAGACCCACGCACGGACACACACACACATACTATTTATACATATATAAAATGCCCATCAGCACGTGCTCCCTGGGAAACCAGGACTTTCGTGACCCACGCACAGAGTTCTACTAGCTGCACCAGGTGAGCCACACACACACTCATGAAGCTCCAATGCTGTTTGGTTCGGTCTAACGCCAGTTAATGTGCCCTTCTACTCAAACAATCAGACATTCGCTCATACAACCAGCTCACTGCGGCGTAAGCACGCCTTTAAACAGTCATTTAATCGGTTATTCTTCAACTTAAATGGTAAGTGGAGACAGTGAAGCAGATGGTCTCTACCATCACACCGCCCTTCACCACCATCATCACCCTCATGACGAGAAAACGGAGGCCCTGGAGTGACAAACGCGGTGAAGCGCCTCACCGATCTCCTCCACCTGCTCCAGATAATCGTTATACTCCTGGAGACTGGGGAAGTCTACATCCCTCTTATTATAACTGCAGCAGAGAGAGAGAGAGAGAGAGAGAGAGAGAGATTCCTGACTCAGCGCTGTTATCACTTTCTGTTCTGTAATTCCCTCTACACGTGTCACCACGTAACGTGGCTTTTACAGGTTGAGGGTGAAAAACAAGGATCTGAAAAGGGAAGGGGTTTCCACGGAGACGGTGGGGTGCTCACATTTTCAGCACACGTTTCCGGATCTCCACCTCCTTGTCGATGGCGGGGTCTTCAAAGAGCTGCAGACGGAAGTTACTCTTCCTCAGGGGGGTGTCACACTGGACGCAGTTCCCAGACCCCCGCACAAACAACATCTCCACACAGTTCTCACAACTGCAAAACACACAAACAAACAAAAACAAACAGTTATCAGACACCTGCAGAAGCAACATCTTCACGCAGTTTTAACAACTGCAAAACACACACACACACACACAGTTATCGGACCACCCACACAAAAACATCTCCATGTAGTTTTCGCAACTGCAAAAAACACACACACCCACATACACAGTTTGTTTAATGTACAAACTCTGCTTTTTTTCCCTGAGATTCTGAAAAGTAGAATGGAAAGTTCAAAAGCATGTTAATAAAAGCAGTGGAAAGAAAGTCTTTTTAACAGATTACCCAGAATGTGACAGACACATACACACACAGACACACACACAGACCCACACAGACAGATCATTCCTTTTAACTGTTCCAGCAGAGGAGCTTGGCATTCCAAAAAATTCCAAGCTTAAAAGTAACTTAATGGATAAAACACAAGTTTGATGTATGTGTAAGTGTGCATTTGTGTGTGTGTGTGTGTGTGTGTTGGTCTTACTTAATCACAGAGGAGTAGTGATGGAAGCTTAGTTTTGAGGCAAAACAGATCCATGCCCCCCACAACTAGGCCTTTGGCAGTACACGTGAGGTCATTGTGTGTGTGTGTGTGTGTGTGAGAAACATCAGTTCTTTGTTCCAGTACCACATTTCAGACCTCTGGCTTGCGACGGTACATTCCACAGGCCAGTACTGTCATGGAGTTTCCCTCTTCATCAGCAGAGCTCCAGTATCTGTTACCTCCGTCTCCCTCTCCATCAGTTTAGTGCAGTTCAAAATCAAACTGCTTTATTGGCATGAGATGTAATTACCAACAGTTGCCGAAGTGATTAAAGGACTTCTTCATTTTAAAAGTGTTAAATGTGGAGAAAAGTCAAAAAAGAACAAAGGAAGAAAAATAAATCTTTATACACACGCACACACACTTTAATGCATGCAAGTGATGATACACACAATACAATACAAACATCTCCATGATACTGGTTTAAGACATGTTGACTGTTTTTTCTAAGGGTATGGCAGTTATTAACATGTTGCCCAGATATTCCAAGATATCATTCAACATTCATCTCTCTCTATTAAACACATATGCAACACGTATTCATCTTTAGTGAGTTTAGAACGTCTTGTGTGAAAAACTGTTTCTGCTTCTTCTGACCGTTTAGGATCAGCTTTTTAAAGAAACCTATCTGATTTTGCCATTATGTTCAATGAACTATGTTAACAAACTAGTTCAGAATACTCAGAATTCAGAATTCTCCAGAAGAGCTTGCCTTGATTGTTATCTGTGCAAATACCTCTGCAGTTACTTAGATCACCATTGTTATATATTGAGTTAATAAGACCTCTGTTCTAACTCACAGGGAAATTCACTTTGTCATTAGGTTAAGTAGTTTTCTGGATTCATGTTTTAGATATTTCACTGTTGGTTGTCAATTGTACATGCTTTTTTTATTTCTCATGGTTTTGTACTTTTCCTTTAAATTATTGAATACTATCAGTAGTCTAGACACCACTGGATATTCTGTGATTCTAATTTGGGATGTTCTCCTATGAATGTAGTCTGATCTGAATTTGAAGCATGGTATTCTGGATTTTTATAAAGATCTTCAAAATGTGTTTTCTAATTTACTGTTTTTAATTTGAGTCGTTTTTAAATAAGTGATTGTAATTCTTTTGCCCAAAAATCCCAAAAAGGGTTAAAATAATTGCTTTTGCCATTTTGCTTTATATACTGTCCATCAACTGATACCAGATCCAATTTACACAGCTGGCTTTCAATACCAAATTCCTACGTAACCGTTTCTCCTTCTTACGAATGTGATTTTGCACAAATCAGACCAGTTGCCTTTCCTGCCATGCCACAACCTCTGGAAATATGTCCTTACCATTAAGTCATTTCTTGAAATGCTGCACCTTTCTGTCCAGTTTTTACCAATTCTTTTTCGGCTATTGTTTTCTTTAGCAGCCTGAATTTACTTTCTTTTTTGTCACATCACAATAATTTCTTTAAATCTCAACATCCAAGCATCAGAATTTTTTCTCCCCAAAAACATCATGGAGACTCCTAATCTTATAACTTATATATTTTACAACTGTTACAATCTGTTAAAATTTTTTGATGTAATGCATCTTGACTGGAATGCAGTTATAATTTCATTATCTTTCCAAAATCAGCAGACTTAATGCAAGAGTCCACCTTAAAAGTTAATCTTAACATCCACAGACACAGAGGAATATTCTGGACCCATCCATAACATATCTAGCAAAGCTCTTGCAAAGTAAGCTTAGCTTAGGTCCCAGACGATCAACAGATCAACAACTTATCAATGATAAAATTCCTCTTTTAGTATATGATCGCTCGTGAATACTGACTGTGAACTTCAAGCATTCTCAAGACACCAGTGTAAATCAAGTGTCCTTTCAATGGGAAGGGTTTTTTTGTCCATTCTTTCAATTCCTCCACTTTATTCGCCTTGAGAGCAGAAATTAGAAGTACTGATCAATTGTTGTTTGTCCATACACATAAAATCCTCCCCTTTTGTTCAAAGCAGTCAAATGCTCCATCTGCACTGCATCGTTTACTGATGAGACACATGACAGTCATCTACATAGACATTCTTGATGGTGTTCACAGCATCTGCTGAAAAGACAAACTGTCGGAAGCAGTAGTTTTTCTTAATGCAAATGTCTTGGTGCAAATGTTTGCACAGCTTGGTGACGAAATTACACCAAATAGGTGTACAGTCATTCCATTTTCCACTGCAATTTCTCTCAAATCACCTTTTGGACATCACAAAAAAAGTCTTTCTGACATCTTGACTAGTACACTGAACACTGAATACACTGAACACAGTGAGGATTCTAACAAGAGAACATGTAAGCTCTAGACATTGTATGAGTTGATAAATCAGTAATGTTCCTTTGTACACGGTGTCACAGTCAATAACAACTCAATAAACAAAATCCAATAACTTGGATGATAAACAGCATGGTGAGGAATGCACTAGGTCTTTCCTTCAGGTAGACACAGTTAATCAAGAAGCACTCGCTCTGTATATGCTTCCTCGATCACATCACTAAGAACAAGTGGGAAGTCATTATGAAGCAACTCCCATTTCCCAACTCTCCTTTCTAGACTTAAAAAAGCTTTTATGCAAGTGAGCGATTGCACGGCTTGACAAGTCCAAATGTCTATATTTCGATTCGGCTGAAGTTATCACGATACAAGTTTAATTTCTTCTCTTGACGTGGAAGTTGATTCTGAGCATCTCTAGCTGAAGTCTTGGTTATACTGCCTGATCATCAAATCTCATAGACTGTAAATGGTTGTGTTGCAACTACAAATCATACTTCTGTTGCCAATAACCATTTACAATCTTTGCCAACTTGTGGATGACCATTGAGTCCACCCAATTTTGTGTTTTTGTTTCATAGGGCCCATTAACTTTGCTATTGGTTCCAATACTTTTGTGCATTGGTTCCAATGAGCAGATCAATACCAGAGTCAATACCTAGAATGTTAATGCCCTTCAGATACTCCCACTGATCAATATCTTCCGGGTTTTGGAATATTGTGCTTAGACACAGTAGTAGTACTCTGCGTCTACAAGTCAGGCAACAAAATGGTCACAATCTAGTGAAGAGATCTCCAGACATAATATCACAAGACCATCCACTGTCTTTTCTATATTCAGGTTTGCTCTTTTTCCTTGCAAGTTTACCAGCTGCAAAAGATTGTTGGTGCAAAATGTTTGAGCTGTCAGGACTTAAAAATGCATATGCTTGGACCAGCTACTGGATTTCTGGTTTTTCACTTTCACTGGAATAATAGAAATGATACAATCTTCTTCATAACTGGCCCCAATATGGCCACATGTTTGTGGTGAGACAGCAACCACACACTTTAAGATGATTTACTGATTCAAGAGTTTGAATAATTTTCCATTGTCATCTTTTTCAACATGAAAGATGCTGGGATGTTACACATATTGCACTTCAAATGACTCTTACGGTCTTTGCTTTCACGACCCACTTTCAGACAGCCAATTTCCAACTCCCTTAATAAAATCCGGTTACAGAATTTGACATGAAGATGATGAGACTCTTTTCCTGTACTATGGTAACATCTGTTGAGTAGTTGCTCCTCATGTTTCCTTTAATATATGTCCAGTTCAGTGATTTGTCATGTAAGCTAAAGCAATTTTTATTTCATTTCCCAAATGTTCTTTTAAAATATGTCTGTTCTTTCTTCTGGACAAACTATTGAGGGAAGAACAATTGCAACATCTCCATCAACAACGTTCTGTACATTGTCAATTCCATCAGGTAAATAGGCAGTGGCACTGGCATTTAGCATTGGTCGAGGTCAGGATTTACTCTTTACTGCTTCAAAATATTACTGCATACCATCTGATATCCTTGAAACATGATGTGATGCTCCATTTTCTTGTATAATATTTGCCATTGTTGTGGCCATTTTCCATTTTCCATTTTCTTTCTCTTTCTCTTCTTAATAGTTCTTCTTGAGCCTCAATCAAGTATCTCCTTTGTAAGGTACCAAGAAAATGTCCCCTTTTAAAGAGCTTCTTTCTCAGACTCAGCTTTAAGTATGGAACACAAGGTTCATGCAGGTATAGATTGAGGAAGAACTCTTTTAGACTCAGACTGTGACTGTCCTCTGTTTGAATCTACTGATACTTTGAGGATCTTATTCTTATTATTGAATTTTCTGTTGTTTCGAGTTTCGTGCATTTTTGTATGTTTGATTTTCATGTTGTCTAATAGAATATATATTCACACATATGGCAGCGAGGGTAGTGTTAATTTCTCCTTGTCCATTCCAATTCCAGTAGCTGTATCATTTACATGGTTTGGCCGTGTATTGACGTCAGACATTTCGTGCCTTATCTTCTAGCATCCCACAAGTTCAAAAGAAATGAATCAGCAGTTCACGGTTTCACAAAAGCATCAACTTGCAATTTCAAAGCACAGACTGCATAATATTTCACCCAATGCAGCAGTTTTAAACCCAGAAGCCAGATAGACCAAAGTATCAAAAGCACGTCAAACACAAAAACAGATTCACAACAAACCTGCCAGCAATGCCAACCACGCTAACCCATACTTCCATAAAATGACTGCTTAATTCTCAACAAACTCCGTTTTCAAACAGTTCCTTCTGTCAACATTTGCATCAACTGGAGTATCTAGGGAAGCCTCAGTGTTGGCTTATCTGGCTATGTTCATAACAGGTTTGTTTGGTTGTACGGGCTGTTGCCTTTCATGAAGTTCACAAAAATCCTCTTAATCCTTTTTCCAATGACATCCATGTTTTTAAAGCCAGTCACTGTGAGTACCATTGAGAACATTCACTAGTTGTTTTGAGTGCCACTAGACCAATGGGTGTAGATCACAGGTTACTGCAGCACCAAAGAAAAAAACAGCGGTGCTGTTATAAGACCAAAGGCTGCACAAGCATGGACGTTCCAATGCCCAAAACATCTTGCATAGTACCCCTACTGCTCACTTGTGGTTCTATGGTACCTTGATATGGTACACTTGCACTCACTACTGCCTCCCAGTGTTGAAATGCAATCTTTACATATATTTGGAACCCAAGTCAACACAGCTTCGACAATGTTTTCCATTTTGTTTTCTTTAAGTATTTGGCCGATTTTCTTAGTTAGTAAAACAGTTAAAGTTAATATTGTTCACAGTTTAAAGTCTTGTTCTCTTTCAGTTCTAGAATTTCGATCACCATAAAGCAGAATGAACCCATATTCTGAAAACTTATTCATTGTATTTCTTACTGAATATTTTTAAAGGTTTCTTAAGTAATTAAGGGGGGATACAAATTGCACATAAATAGATATCACTGTCATTTTCTAATGAGTTTTCTAATGATCCATAAATGTATTTTTAATCTTCTTGGATTGGGGATATACCATACAAATATACCACCAGAATTTCTACCAGCTTTGACACGGGCATGTTTTCTTGTTAAGAGTTGTGGTTGTTTAAAGGCTGAGTGTACATGAGATAGTTTGGGTAGTTATGGCAGTGTAACTCTTGAACTGCATAATTGAGTGATGGGGGAACTATGGCTGGGGTTGGCAACTGTACTTGGTTTGAAGAGGCTGGTGTTGTGGAGGCTTCATTAAACCAAGAGAAGAAGCAAGAAAACCGTCTATTTTGGTGGATTGGGGTTCCATGAGTTTAGCTGTATGGTGTGTACTAGGGCTGGGTGATATGGCCAAAAAATAATTTCGCGAGATTTTTAGGCTATATCGCGATACACGATATATATTGCGATATTTTGAAATCTCCTCTAAAACACTCCATAAATGATCGATTTATCCCTTTGAGGTATACAGTAGTCACACCAGTATGATTCTAGTGCCTGCAACAGATGTATGTCTCCATTAAAAATTTCTTTTACATTTAGTATATATGCATTAGTGGTTTGTATTGGAGATATTTTACACTTTGAGGCAAAAAGGGGTATCTATCACTTTTTTTTGTCATATGGGATTGCTTTTGAAATGAAGCAGCCAGAGTCATTTGCTTCTGGGCTGGTTGCATTTGCGTTTTATTTGGTGTCGAGATGTGGACATGCGGAGTTTCAGGCATTGTTCGATCTGTAATGGGTGGCTTTTCAAATGGTGAAACAGATTTGTGGTACTGCTACCTTTTGCTGCAATACTTTTGCGGCATATTTTACAGATAACGGTTGTTAGTTCCTCATCATCTTGGTGAAACCCAAACCAAACAGACAACGGATCCAGTGCTCTTTTTCTTCTGAACCAATTCGTCCGCCTCCATCTTCTTTCTTAGTGCCTAACGTTGCCAACTTGCTTCGTTATTAGTTCTCTCAGTACCTGTGATGTTTTTCTTCTGAACCAATTTGTCCGTCTCGTTTCTTTGCGCTTAATGCTAACTCTCTATGACAATCGCTCTCTCTGTACCTCACTGTGCTCTTTTCTGCCTCCTCTGTACACACACGCACACCCCAGCAGCGCGGGTGGGCGGGACCAATGTAGGTGAACTGAGAGGGAGATGAACTAAACACCAAAGCAGCTCTCACACTGGCAGATAGAAGCAAATTTATACTCGATGTTCGCGATATAATAATTTTTTATATCTCAAAGATAACATACATCGATACATCGAGTATATTCGATATATCTCCCACCCCTAGTGTGTACTGTCAATTGCATTGGAAGTTGCAAGCATTGTCAAAGATTTTATCCAAGTTTTTTTGTTTGTTTTTATTGTTTCACTCCACTTTGGTTGAGGCAAAGTTGGTCAAGCATGTGTGTGCAAAGAATCTATATATAAAGTCTGTACCTTTCCAAGTTGATGGTATTGTTGGTATTGATGGTATACATGTTGAGTAACAGGAATAAGGTGGAGCAGGGTAACTGTTGCTGGGAGAAACCTCAATGGTCATTATCGCAGTATTTCTGAGTAATACAGGTATGCTTCATCCTCGTTCAATTAGATTGCTGGTCCAGTGTGAATTGTTAATGGGTCACATTATTGAAATTAGTGGTCGGTCTCTTCTGAGTAATCGCCATCGGTGTAAGTTTTAAAAGTTTAGTTTTGTATGTATTTAGTTTTGATTTCCAGTGAACATTTACATAACTTTTATATTTAATGTTAATAAATCTCTTTATTTAATCTCTAAATGTAATCTTTTTGTATTTAATCTGCAGACAGAGTGTAATCTAAGATCTAAGATTTAACAATGCAAATTGCTCATTTAACTGCAACACTTTTGTGTCTGATTTGCAATTAATATTACGTTAAATACATTGTTACATTATTAAATATAACCCCAAATCACAACAACATGATATTGGCATTAGCCAATTAGCTACCTGTTAGAACAGGTTAAGGTAAGAGAGTGTGCTAGCAGAAGTGATGAAGGGTTAGTATGGTGGATGAAGGCTTGGTGTGGGGGGGTGAAAGCATAGTGTGGGGGGTGGAAGTCAGCAGCAGTCAGGTTGTCCTCGTTTCATGGCTACTTCTCTGTGAGGTCCCCATTAGGAGAACCCATCTCTGCTGCTGGTGTCTTTAGCGCAACTGTAACACAGCCGTGTGACACGGTAGCTGCGAGGGCCCTGAGGCAGCAGCGCTCGGAGCAGTTAGGACTCCCTGCAAGCTTCCTCTCTCATGTGTGCTCTCGCTCCGTCTCTCTCTCCATCTGTATGTGTCAGCATGATGCATTGAGAGGTTACTATGGTCTTACTCAGCAAACACAACTCACTCCATCTAACTTTGCCTTACACATACACACGCCGCAAGACCACAGTCTTGCTCTAAATGACTGAAACACACACACAAACACGTGCACACACACACACATGCACGAGTGCGCAATCCCCTTGGATATTTACGTGGTAACTGCCAGGAGAACCACTGACATTGATTCTCAGTCTCACACACATTCACTCTCACATCTCTTTATCTCTCACTTGCAAACACACTCATACAGACTGTTCCAGTCTAAAGTAGTACCTGTTCTACAATAAACAAACTCTCTTTTTTACACACACACAAACACAGATTACTAAACATTCTCCTAGCAGACACACACACACACTCAATTTTATGCTCGCTCAATTTTCATAATCCATAATTGTCAGTCTAAAAATAACTAACTTCATCATTTAAAACCTCACAATAACTGACTGTGTTCACAGATGAGACAGAGCACAAGCCTTCTCCTCCACACAAGCCCATGGTTGAAGAGATGACCCCTGTCACCGTAACCTGCAGCGTGCCTGGGTGATGCATGGCGGTGGCTGGCAGATACAGCAGGTCAGCGGGGCTCTTCGGGCTGATCCACCGAGGGAAGCACGGGCCATAAGGAATAGCTGGCCCGAATCCAGCCAGGCGCCCAAAGCCTGAAACATCGCTTTCCCCTCTCTCTCTCTCTCTCTTTCTCTCTCTCTTCCCTGCCTCCCCCCTCCTGTCCGCTCAGCACTCCTGCAGGACGGCGCACTTTCCCCGTTCAGCAGAAACCATGTCGTCCTCTCAGGGGCCAAGGGCGATAGCGAGGACGCGAAGGACAGTGGCGGCTGAATCCCAAACCAAACTCTAGCCCCTACACCCTAGATTCCTAGATTTTATGGTCGCAGAAGGCAAGTCTAGACTACAGGCACTGATCTGGGGCCAGTGTTGCATTCAAGTATGCTGAAACCTTGTGGCTTTTCATTGGTTAACCATTACTTGTCTGTCCAATCCGGTTGTCACAGATGGCTGCAATATGCAAAATAGCACTCCTAAACATCAAACAGATTAGTCCTCCATGAAAGGGTAAACGGAGTCTGGGCACTCAAACTTTGCCTGATTTATTTATAAATTATTACAAACCACAATAAGGGAGAAATGTAACCAGGACACGCTAAGAGATTGTCAGTGTGACTCAACATAGCAGCAAGGCATATCTCAGTATGTTGCAACATCAACAATATATGATATTTCATATAATTTCATACACGTCCAATCAGGTCCAAGCTTCAATGAGGAAATTAAGTGCAGCTACACCTTGCCTACAGTCAGCCGCTTAACTGTGCTACACAAGAAAAGGGAAAGGACCTTATTAAAACAGTCACAGCCAATTGAGTAGGTGTATGTTCATTCTGTAGTGCAGGGCACTTTTAAAAGTGTTTGGATAAAAGGTAAGTGTACTGTGCACGAGTTTTGAGACATACTTCGTAAATAACTTCTCTGGGTGTGTTCAGACTTAATGGTTTTGGGTCGACTCAGTGGATTTGCTCTATTAGTCCAGTTCGTCGGGGCAAGTAGGAACGCCGCCTTTCAAACTCAAGTACCAAATAAGCAGAACAAGACCCCTTCAGCGGGTCGGTCTTGCTCCGCTTCCAAACATTTGCACCATACTGAGAAAAATGCCCAAGCATTCAAAATGTATAGTGACAAGTCAGGAAGGTGGAATAATGTCGCATAAAAGTTAAGAAACTGCGTCAGCGGGACTTGAAAGGGGGCGGAGCCCTGTGTCGTCATCTTGCGGCTTGCGGCTTCGTCCCTGCAGCGGAGGAATTCCTTGCGCCGTTTTGCCGGCTAAGAGCATTTTAGCAGACGCGTCCTGCGTTCTCAACTGGTAAAAATAGCCCCACTACACTGGCGCATTCAGCCCAGCTTACAGCATCGTTCTCGTTCTGTTCGCATTGTCATAGATATTGCCGCAAAGCATACGTCATAGGAGCTGTTCAGTTAGGATGTGACGTGTCCATATGACACCTTTTGGTAAATATGTTTGTGTAAATGGTAAGCAAACCATGACAAAAATTCAACAATCTATTATATCCAAAGAATGTAGATTGATATATCAACATTTATATATAGATTATATGTCTGTATACATATGCACATACACAATGACCACATCAACAATCTCTGCTGGATTGAACAAACCTAATAAAATAACATAAATGTCTGTTTTAACAAATTTTACTTTAACTATAACTTCCATCGCTTTCAGCTGTATAGTGCCTTACATTCTTTACTCTAGTTTCTGACAGCAGTATAATCTGAAACTACTTTTACATTTACAGCATTTGACAATTTCTCTCAACTACAGCGACTTTGTCATCTAGAAGAGTATTTGTCAGTACTGAGTATTTGTCAGCTGCTCCCTGAATTCAACCCATGGTGCTACTACCACCACACTCTCTACCTGCTGCCCCGAACAAACTACGTAGACTTCGATTCGATGCACAAAGACATTGTTTAAAAACAGTCAATAGGTAAATACACCAGCGACATGTATATAAAAAGTCAAACATACATGACTGCTATTCATTTTACCAGCGTTTCAAAAAACAAAAAAACGCTACAATGCTTTTAACTATCTTCCTAGTTCAAAATAACTGGCTGCAAACCGCAGCTGAGCAAAACTCGTAGTCAAAATTCTCCGACCACTGTTTAATGTTTAATTTAGTGACTCCTGCTGTTTAGCTAGCTAGTTATTAGCTACTCTAACGGACAACCTAGGACCACATAGCTAACTCGGCTAACTAGGTTAGTTTGCTAGGTTAGCTGACGTTTGCTAAATAGTCACAACAGTCCCTACTCCATACTCACAGAGTATGACCGCAGACATTCACCATCAGCTTCAGGGATGGGTTTCTGTATTTTGTTGTCTTGCATCTTGGGCATCCCTGATCGTCCATGATTGATGTTGCAACTGTCCTCAAAATGTTGTTGTTGTTGAGCTTACTTACTTCGTTAAATCATCTAGCCATTTGTGTGGCGCTCAGAAGCTGTTCGGTTTACCAAGGTGCAACACCTAATGTCTTCCTGAGGGTGGAATATCTTTAATGACAATCGTTCCTACTTCTGTTTTAGCGCCCATATACAGTATTGACTATTAATATTTCATCCTGACTTCTTTTTAACGTCATGTTCCATAACTGATGGGACGTATCGTTGTAATTGTAAAAACAATTATGACAACTCACGTCTAACTATATAAAACTATCCTACTCGATGAAGACGCCTTCAACACTTGGGTGTAATAAGCTGCTACCATATGTTCAATAGCACCTTATAGAGTCTTCCACATCAGTAACATAGGAAAGCTACTATAAAAACGTCTTGTTTGTTTGTTTGTGTTATTTTAAGTAAACTGGTTGAAAGGGTGAAATTTAAAAAGACGGGATTTAATGGTTCATGTGCTTTGTTAATGAGACTGGAAATATAAAAGCATATTTATTCTGTGTCACGAACCGTTTACTTGTCGGGTAGAGTATATGACTAATTCTCCCCCGTCGACGCTCAGTGCAAACAGAAAACCGTATAGCGCACACAAAGGCAGTTCCGCTCGCTTTCTCTCTAACACACTCACCTTGTGCAGGTGAGCTATGGTAATGCGTGACAGCGAAGTTACAAACACTCGCCTTTGAAATAGAGTGGCCCCTCCCCTCCGAATCACTCGTTAGCCAATCGTGTCTCTCTAAATGAGCACGGGCCCTCTTTGCCCCTTCTGGCTACACTATCCCTTGGAGTAAAACTCGGGTTGGAACGAAAGACGAGAACTATCCACTTACAGTTCGAGAGACACCCGATATTAGTCGCATGGTAAGCGAGTAATATGATCAGCTTAGCCAAAACGAGGCGAAGTGACTAACTGATGGAGCCTTGGACGAAGAAATAAACTATGTCTTCCTGTGAAGCCGCGAGTGACACTAATATTGAAAATGTGAACCAGTCGAACTGTTACGTGTCGTCCACTGGAAGTCCCGCGCGCATTCGCTTGCTCCCTCTGAACACCTCGAGCACCGTGGAGATGCTCGTGGGGCAGCAGCAGTTGTCCCCACTGGAGCGCGATGTTACCAACGTGGACTCTCCCTCGGCTCGCACTGAGTTCAGCGCAAGTACGACTGTAAGCCCTTCTACCACCAACGCGCTCGCCTTTTCCCCGGAGCAAGTGGCGTGCGTCTGCGAGGCACTGCAGCAGGGAGGCAACGTGGAACGGCTGGCCCGGTTCCTGTGGTCACTCCCGCAGAGTGACTTACTACGCGGTAACGAAAGCATCCTCAGAGCGCAGGCAATGGTCGCGTTCCACCAGTCGCGTTACCAGGAGCTCTACAGCATTCTGGAGAATCACAACTTCAGTCCAGCATTCCATTCCGTCCTTCAGGACCTGTGGTACAAAGCTCGGTATACGGAGGCGGAGAAGGCTCGAGGCAGACCACTGGGTGCCGTGGATAAGTACCGCTTGCGAAGGAAGTATCCCCTGCCTCGGACCATCTGGGACGGCGAAGAAACTGTGTACTGCTTCAAGGAGCGTTCGAGGAACGCGCTGAAGGACATGTACAGACAGAACCGGTATCCGTCCCCGGCTGAGAAGAGGAATCTGGCTAAAATAACCGGACTGTCGCTGACTCAGGTCAGCAACTGGTTCAAAAACCGGCGACAGAGAGACAGAAATCCGTCCGAGGCGCAATCTAAAAGGTAAGTACTGCTCTAAGGTTTTCACAGGTTTCATGGGAATATGTCAGACTTTGTCCGTCTTTACATAAAACAAATCAGGTCGGCGAATGGCGAGTCTGGCCATGTAGAATGTCATGTGAAAACACTACAAGCAAACTGTGCCGGTGTTGTGGTCCCAACTTTTATGCCATAAATAATGATGTTCCGAGAATACCCGATGTTTTTTGAGTTTATGTCCGCGCTGAAAGAACACGTCGATCACGCATAGTGCGTAATGACAGTGTGAATAATTAACAAGTTCATTTTAACGGCAGAAATTCTGAGGTGGGCCAGGTACGCACCACGTTGTTTTGAAATATGAAGCTCCGGTTAAGTAGCAAGTAGCTCGTCTTTCGTTTGTGTATTGAGTGTATGCAAACAGAAGCCGCATGGCCCTCACGCGTAGCCGGCGATGAGAATTAAAGTGTGGTTTTGAGCACATCACTTATACTGTCAGTCACAGCAGAAGAGTTTCAGTTCAGCATAGGAAAAGATTCTGTAAATTCGAAAAGTTCACACGACCTTATCTGTGTGTGTGTGTGTGTGTGTGTTAGAGAGAGAGAGGGAGAGAATGAGAGAGTGGGAGAGAGATATAAATAAACTCTTTTTCATCACTGCATTTTTGAACGACCGCCTCTTACACACACACACACACGCAAATACGCAAACGCACATACACACGCGCAGGCGCTCATGCACACACACACACACACAGATTGAACAGACACACGCAGTTGACACACACAGTTTGAAGAGACAACATTCACTTATTTAAATCTTTTTGCTTTTGTGAACAAAGCTCAGGTGCACCTGGCGGAGGTGACCTCTGTCTTTCTGTTTTCGCCCCCCTCCCCTACACACACACCCTCTCTCTCTCTCTCTCTCTCTCTTTCTCTCTCTCTGTCTCTATTTCTCTCTCTCTCTGTTTCTCTCTCTCTCACGCGCACACACACACACACAAACAACTTTTTCATTTAAGTCAACTGTTTTACTGATGTCACGCGTTACTTAAAGCCACTTTGTCGATTCACATATTTCTATTAGATGTTAATTTATCTGTTGGTGTTGAAAACTGTTTTTTCCTTCAGATCATTCCATTTTTAAAATATATTTATACTAATGAAAGCAGATGATATAGCCTACCACGACTATCCCACGGTTA
This sequence comes from Brachyhypopomus occidentalis, assembly GCA_020368025.1. NCBI lineage: Eukaryota > Metazoa > Chordata > Actinopteri > Gymnotiformes > Hypopomidae > Brachyhypopomus > Brachyhypopomus occidentalis. The sequence continues at coordinate 4,859,456 of JAGXOD010000010.1, read as the reverse complement.
TATTTGTATAGGCCTATATTTCCTCGATATTAGTTAAACGTTGGTGAAGGATATAAGATCAAGAAGTATTGCCGCTGGACTGTTAAGAAATATTTTAACAATAGTTTTTATGTAAGAATGCACTTACACTTAAAAACTGAAAGTAGACTTAGACTTCAGTTAAAACTACTAAACTAAGATTAAAACTAAGATGAGTCCGTGAGTAATGTTTTCCTTGCTTGTTTTTTTTTTTTTTTTTGCGCTATTCAAAGCAGCAACGTACGAGCCCTGACAGAGAGACAGATCGAGTAAACCTGGCCATTTGTGATGTCCTGCTGCGAACGGTAACTTGCGCGCAGCAGAATTTATTACGCCAAATGGTTGCACGATTGTGTTTGTGTTTCTGTTTAGTGAAGGGGTCTGTTCGTGATTATGGTCGACAGAATTAAAGCTGCAATTAGCACTGTACTGAGTCCGAACTATCGGATTCCTCCCTCCCAAACCTGTCTCACGCCTCAGTGCGACATTCTTACCCGTTACGGGAAAACGATATTACGATTTTACGTTCGGAATTGTACGCGAATTTCACCCGATTTTTGAATATAAAAATTTAAATTTTGAAAGAATACGAACTCTTGTCAGAATTCTTGTTGACATGTTTGCACTCTCACGCACCCAGTGAGTCCGACGGCAACCACAGTACTGAAGATGAGAGCAGCAAGGGTCAGGAAGATCTGTCTCCATGCCCGCTACCGAGCTCTGCCGATGGGACACTAACTCAGGGGTCTCAGCCTCTCTCCTCTGGATCTCTGGAGGCGAGAGTCATCATCCATGCAGTTGGTGACAGTAAAAACCCAGGCTCCTCTACAGACCTCACCTTCAATGGGAGCTTGGAGCTCTCTGGCAGCAGGTCATGTCCACCAGCAACCTTCCACAATGGCACCTCTGCCTACCTTCCTTCCCCTGGAAACATCCTCTTCAACGGGCTGAGTCTCGGACTCCAGCCACAGGATTACAGGCCCGGTCCGGGTGTCCTTATCGACGGAACTGAAGTGGATGATTTCATACAAAAAGGGCCAGAGGGTAAAGCTGAGGGAGTACATTCAGGCACAGTGACCCAGAACGGAGCCTCGAGCTCGGGCTTGACCTACAGCCCAGCCCCTTCCTCAGAGAAGCTTCAGACAGGAAGTTACAGCCTGCTGTCTGGGGTGAGCCGACAGGACGCTGAGACCTCTCTGCTTAGCAATCATCTTTGTCTTCCTCACCTTAAACTCTCGTCAGCTTCCTCACCGGCAATACAAGGTGAGAAGAATGTAGGAAGATTTCAATTTAGTGAATTCTTTTTGTCATTACTGGCATTATACGGCACATATATGCAAATTTAGCCTTGAATATTGCAAGTTGATTCTTGTCTTTCAACCCATTTCTCTCTCTCCTTCATTCTCTATCCCTCCTTTCCTCTCACCCCCTGCTCCTCTACTCCAGTGCCCACTGCGCTGGTTAGCGTAGCCGTTAGCTCGTGCACCGCGGACTCCCTGTGCTCGGAACAGGACCGGATGAGCCTGGCCCCTCTGCAGCCCAGCATGGTGCACTACAGCCTGGGCAACCTTCCCATACTGGCCCCCATCAAGCAGGAGCCCCTGGAGGTAGCAAGAGGGCGTGAGAGCGAGGTGGATTACTCCTGCCATCCTGCCCTTCACCCCGCACAGGGCCCTCACCCTGGCTATGCACACAAAGCCTTACACCCCGAACACGGCTCAATGTCCAGCACGCCGGCACCACTGGCTGCCGCGATGCCAACGTACACCACTCTCGGCGTCAGCACATCCCTCCTCAGCCAGACGGAGGCACCAGAGGTCAGAGATCACGACCCCCACATGACCCCCTGCCAAAACGGGGACTTCCTGTGTCCTGGGTCAGAGGAGAGGAAGGTGAGGTCTGGAATGAACGAGGTAACGACAAGGATGTGTGTGCAAGTCGAAGTGGAAGAAAAGGACCTGGCGAAACTGCGGTCGGTCCACATGGACGAGGACATGATGAAACTCTGAACTCTGGTCAAATCATGGACGGTGTAGACGTGTCTGAGGTTATGGGACAGAATTATTATTTGTCTCGGTTTTATGTTGTTGAATGGCTTGTTTAAGCTTCATGTGCTAATTTATACATGTTTATTTACATGTATTCTATTAAGTTTGATCATGTACACAAAGCGTTCTGCTCTAAAATCTGCACTTCCAAGCATGCAAAAATGGGAGATGCTATGTTGTAAAATGAGGATTTAATGGCAATCTTCAAGTGAAAGTGTTTGTGTGTGTTTTAGCAAAGAGAATGAATGTGTGTGTGTGTGTGTGTGTGTGTATTCATGTGTTTATGTGTGTATTTTATGGTCATCACCTGCTGTTTCCTGCTGAGAACAGTTGAGCAAAGGAGACAGGTGGGAGCTGGTCACATGACCTCCATGGTGACCAGTCCTGCTCAGTCATCTGGGTCAAAACATAAAGGTCATCACTCACACAATCATGCAGCCACACACACACACACACAATGCCATGGATGTGCTACAAATGTCAGGGTACATACATAATTAGTTAGCTAATGTTAATTGTAAATGTAATCACTAAGAGCAACATGTTACAGGAGTTGTTGCATTTATAATTTGCGCTTGCTAGCTGACACGACTAGTGACCTGCAGTGCGCTGCTCGGAGAAAAGAGGCGGCTTCTCTGTGGGTATCTTCGCTGGGGTATGTAACGTCATCTGTAACGTCATCCGTAACGTCATCCGTAATGTCATCCGTAACTTCGTCTGTAACGTCGTCTGAGCGGTGACAGCAGACAGCAGCTCAGATGCTTTACCCGGTGCCTTTCGCTCACACAGCAGCCTTGTCCTACACACGCACTGTTCTCTACACACTCTGAGTTCATGCAGCACTCACGCTTTTCTACAAAAGCTACAAACAAAACAAGAACATGTAAAGTACAATATGTAAAAAGAGAAGTGTGCAATATAGTTATCTTGCGTTCTTGAAACCAAACGATTCGCAAAGCTGATGTGTACGAATCTTTAGCACCTTCTCAAGTGTAAGTAGTGTATCTGTATGAAGCCAACCATAATGTGTGTGTGTGTGTGTACGTAAGAAGGATAAAAAGGTCTGGCTGAGTTTTGTGACCTGAGCTCTTCAGCTGGAGGATGAGTTTACTGTCACTTCTTGGTTCTTCTTGGAGACTTCATGGAACCAGACCTGAACTCCACACACACACACACACACACACACACAATACAGACACTCATCTGAAACTTTCAACACATTCGAGGTCCTACCAACTGCAAAGAAAATGTTCAATGGGACTTCAGCAATAAATGTCAATATGATAGAAATCAGCAGCTTGTGAAGAGTGCATCAATGGCGGCCATCTCATCCTTGATGAAGATCCAGAGGAACGCTCACTTCACCGTTTACTCTGGAGGACGAATTTACCCCCAAAAAAAGCTTTCAAATTCTGACATGAAGTGAATGTATTTTCTTTCATTAAATATTTATATTTATACAAAAGGAAGTGTTACTGCTTTTGCCTTTACGTTCCTTCTGTTACCTCTCAAATGTCTGGTAGACTCTTTATTTAAATATCTGAAGGAAGTGCCCCCCCTCAGGTCGGACCTTGCTGGCTGGTGTGGCTGTTTCTGTGCTATGTCTACGGTGAACGTTAAAAATTCCTCTGGACAGGAAACATGCGAATAAGAAGGCTTAAGTAGCCGAGTGATGAGGGGAGGGCAAGACTGATCCTGCAAGGCCATGCCAGCGCGCTGGAAAATCAGCATTGATCGTTTGCACATGCCTGGTAGTCTGGAGCTCATTAGCAGCCTGCCCGTCTCAGCCCCCTTAATTCAAATAAACATTGGGGGCGATTTCTGGAGGCCCTGCCACAACGAGAGCTTGATGATGGGGGGTCTGGCTAGGGCTTGGGAGGGGTGGGGGGTCAGAGGGAGACAGTGGGGGGCAAACCAGCAGGAGTCTGGTGCTCCACAAGGGAAACAGACCACAGCGGGCAAACCGCCCACCCTACAACTCCACACACACGCTACACAGCTGGGATGCATTTGGGGTCATGCCTCATCGTGGTTCTTTTAGCCTTTTCTGCTCTACTGGATCAATAATCAGCCATGAGCAAAAATTACATTGATCAGCTTCTCCATCGCTGATCCAAGAGGAGCAGATCTATAGGACACAAGTCAAACACAGTGATTAATCACTCTATAGCTCATGTAATTCATTATCTAATACTCTAATACAAGGAACCAAAGCAGGCACCAGTACCCAATCACCATCTCTAAGTTGACGTGCTAACCGTGGCCTGTCCGGACACCACCACACTGTCGATCACCGGCAGGTTCAGGGGCTGCATCCTGAGGCCAGCGAATCTCACCCAGGTGTCCGTTACTCTCAGATTAACAGTAACGATCGGAAGGGTGAAACAGCCTCGCTCACGGACACTCCGCATTGGGTTTCACCGTTTCCCTGCATCCCACTGCTATTGTTGCCGTCTTGCACAGAGTTGGCTTGGCAACGGACCAGACCCCAGAGCACAGCAGCCACAAGAAGACGTGGGTAGGGTTACTCGAGCTACTACCTACAGGGCTGAAACCGAGAGTGAGAGAGGAGAAGGAGTGAAAGAGGGAGAGAAAGAGGAAGAAGAAGGGGGTGACAGCAGTATTGTCACCTGTAAAGAGGCAGCACAGGTGACCCCGTTCCCATCGGCAACGGATTGACTGATTGTTAGGTATCAGGTAACATGGGGAGATATCAGAAAGGGGGAGAAGGAGTGTGTATGAGAGAGAGAAGTAGAGAAATTCTCAGAAATGGAGAATGTGAGAGAGACAAAGACAGAGCAGGCATCAGTGTGTGTGTGTGTGTGTGTGTGTGTGAGAGAGAGAGAGAGAGAGAGAGAGAGAGGTGACCTTAAAAAATAAAATCAAAACATTTCCAAACATCCCCAAATTCCCCTCACGCATTAAGTGTATTTTAACGATTTGGTGCATATAGTCACACATGCACCTCGACTAATGAGACGTCAAAGGTCACGAGGAGCTCAAAGCTTATTCTTTTATTCAATCACCACTGAACGCGTGCTATAATCATACAAAAGGGTTGAGGCCTGACACCAAAAAGGTGTGTAATTGCTGCTCGTTTTAAACTCGAGTTGTTTTAACTCATAATCTCACTTTTCATGACAGAGGTCAATTTGAACCTAGAAATGGTAGCGAAAAAACGTCATAGCCTAATAGCTGTGTGCCGAATACGCTATATGGTAGGCCACGTGTCGCTATGTTTGTGGCATATATCAAAAGATTTTCTCAAGTTATGAAAGTGGTGTTTAATTTCGCTGAATACCTGTCACATTTCACCAGGCGCTTGATAACGTCTTTGTAGCCGGTGGACAAAGCACGCAGAGGTTATTGGCTGGCGCCCCCTCCCTGTAGCAGCGTTACATAAATAACAACTTTTCTGACTAAATAATAAAAATTAAATAAATAAAACAAATTCACCCAGTATTTATATTTCTACTAGGTTTAGATTACAAAAATAAAATTAATAAAGGCAGTGATGTTAGTTAATTATCGTAGACACTAAAACAATTACAGAAATCCAAAATGAAACAAAAAAAATTGCTTTTTAGTTATGATACCACGAATGTCAAAAACGTCTTAATGTCCTGTAAACATTATGAGGTAATTGTTAAGAATGATTTGATCTAAGACTTTTCTACGGGTCCTTTTGTTTGCGATATAATCGATGCAAAACGCTGTTGTTTTGTCGTAGCAGCCGTCCTTCTTAGCGCGTGGCTTTGCCTGGAGCGGTAACAGGGACTGATCGGATAGCCATTCGGGTTACGCTAATGTCTGAAGCACACACTGCAACCCCCAACTGCTCTCCGTTCGCCAAGCCACCACGTCTTGCCCAATCTCAGGTTGTGATCATTTCAAGATGTGTATGAACACACACACAAACACACACACACACACACACAAACGCCCAAGCGAGGGCAGAGGCGAAGAGTGACGAGGTCATTGCTACCGCTGCGATTCTGACTTTTAGGAGAGCGGAAGAAAAGTAGAGGCGGAACTGCATATACATGCTTTGAAAGCACTTCATAAAAATGTCATAGTACATCTCATGTGCAATGCCCCCTGAGCTTTAGCTATAGCTATAGCCTTTTCAGTTTTTAATATGAGAGAGAGAGACAAGGAGAGAGATGTTATTTTCTGAAATTCTGGTACTTGAGTTGAACAGAGCAAAAACAGATGTTTTTATGCTATTTCAGCTGGTTATGGAACAATGTGAATAGTGTTCAAATAAGGAGCTGGAAATATGCGTAACGAACCCTACGGCTCCGCGTAGACAGACATCATGAACTATAAAGTTACGTTAAATTCAGGAGTGAATAATTACTGATTCATTACGTCAAGGTTGAATACGTTTGATACTTTTTCCTCTATAACGTCGAAGAGTTACATATTTCTTTCTCGTTTTATTGGTAGGCCTACTGCATGCCTAGTCAACGACTGTATGAAGCCATGTCACTATCCTTTAAACGATATCATATGTCGTAGACCTAGAGCGCAGAGAGACGAAGTGTAGGCTAGATGTTGTTTATGAGTCTATCTCTTCAATTCGTTGTTTTTGTTTGTTTGTTTTTTATTTTGTATTTATGCTAATCCCAAGTTGATGAAAAATGTTAGATATTATTATACAGTTTTATTCATACCTATATCCCAGCTGTGGTCAATAAACAATAGATACCTTTAAGTCATAGGTGGCAAGGCTTCGAGGGCCTTGTTCTTTATTAACGAGATATTGAGAAGTAAAAGTCAGTAACCGCTTATTAGCAAGATGGCTGCCAAACATTTCAGGCGTTATGAAACAGGCCTTCAACATAACGCTGTATGACTGAAAACTGGTTATGATATGCCAAATATATATGCCAAAGGACAAATGATTGCTGATCCTTTGATTCTTAGACTATTAAATTTACTTTATTTGTATTAACATATTTTACTGCTTATTGTTAGGCTACTTGATTGTTTATTATTTATTCTATCATAGTTAAAATGTCTTAGCGTATAGATAGTACACTTCAGACAGTATACGATAATAAAATATGTTTTGCCTTAAAATATGTTCCAATTCGTTAGCATCTTTAGATTGATTTTTGTATAAGTTATTTAGATGTTTTGAAGAAAGAAACGTTTTAATTGTACCAAAAATACATAAAGAAATGGAAAACGAATAAAACCTATAGGCAGAGGATTAGAACGTCACAATTAACCTCAGGCGACTCTGTCCAACTGCGTGTGCACGCACGCACTCAGACAGTGTCGCATTACAGATAACCTGACCTGCGAAAAAGAGAAAAGACGCGATCAGTCCCCTTAGAATAGAGAACGGGGTCTGAAGAGCTTTTGACTAATGGCTGGTTTTATATTTCACTTGGGGAAAGTGATTTCTTTGCTCTCTTCTCTAGTCTCTGCAAGCACCACTCCCCAAGATGGTCAAAATAAACTTCCGTTCATGGTTAATTGAATCTGGTCTTTGCTTGGCAGTTTCAACAGTTCAACCATTGGATAAATGAAAAAGTTCACGATAATTTTACCTCAGTAAAACATTAGTCCGGTTCGTTTGCCCGAGCGCTTTGTCTCTTTTCATTTAAATAATTAAGGAAGAAAAATCTCGACAACACATGATCGCCAGAGAATTGAATCTGGATTCAACACAATTCAACAATTCAACACAACACGGATAAACAATCATTTTGGACCAGGTCTTGTGGGATTGAAATGTCTTTATTGCGAGGTACAGATATTGTGTTGCAAACAAAGATTTTCACCATTTTTAGCTGGAATCAATTTGTCAAGCAAGTGATAATATTTAAAAAAAATAATTTTCCCATATATGGGTTATTGTTAAACCAATTAAATGTAGGACACCAATGAAATATAGGAGCCTAGATCAAGCGCTACTTCCCTGTGTTCAGCACTATACGAGTTTCTCTCGCTCTCTCTTCTTCAGGCTTTTATCACGAATCACAGGTGTGAAACTTGGCTCAAATCTAAGAGCGCTGGCACACAATGTCGTCGGAAGCCGTTTAATTATCGCACCTATTAAAATAAACGAGCCAACAATTAGTGGGCTACAGGGCAGAACTCTCCTTTTCTGCTCCTTTAAGCGTCATCTAGCTGTAAAAAATTCATAAGGAACTACCTGAGATATCTATAGATATGTACAAAAATACTTCTCGTGTTAAAAGAAAACGAAGAAAGAGGACGTTCGAAAGTTTAAGTACTTAGGGGCACTGAGATGCGCTCTCCCAGTAATTGATTAGTGTCTCTAAAACCCACTTCCATAAAATGATTGCGAAGTGATGCTTCCGCGCTGTCTCAGTGTATGTGTGTGTGCATGTGTGCGCGCGCGCGTCTAAAGGGGCTCTCCGGTTTCAGGTCTTGACGTCCGCCCTCCGGGGAGGAAACGGATCTGTAGACGCAGTTCTGCTCGGCTGACCGGTTACAGGGCAGACCAGGGCGAGCCAATCGCGGAATGACGCTGCGCTGTCATATCACCAACGGTAACAAACTGTCCCAACATCTATATCCTCAACTGCCGTATTCTGCGTGAAAGGATCGTCCACAGAACGGAATTATCAAGCAAGAAACAACGTTTCTGACAGCTGAAGTTGGATAAAATAAGTTCCAAGCCCCAACTCAGGGGCACCGTTCTTTGCTGTGTGTTTTTGGATCTTATCTTATCTAAAATACAGGGACATACCGGGCGGTCGGATTAGGACGCCATGTCAATTATGCCTTCGTTTGGGTTCACCCAGGAGCAGGTCGCATGCGTCTGCGAGGTGTTGCAGCAGGGCGGGAATCTGGAGAGGCTCGGGCGCTTTCTCTGGTCACTACCCGCGTGCGATCACCTCCACAAGAACGAGTCCGTGCTCAAAGCCAAGGCTGTGGTGGCCTTCCACCGAGGAAACTTCCGCGAACTCTATAAAATCTTGGAGAGCCATCAGTTCTCCCCACACAACCACCCGAAGTTACAGCAGCTCTGGCTCAAAGCGCATTATATAGAAGCGGAAAAACTCCGTGGCCGGCCGCTGGGCGCCGTAGGCAAGTATCGAGTCCGAAGGAAATTCCCATTGCCTCGTACCATCTGGGACGGCGAGGAGACGAGTTACTGTTTCAAAGAAAAGTCCCGCAGCGTTTTGCGAGACTGGTACACTCACAATCCGTATCCTTCCCCACGGGAGAAGAGGGAGCTTGCTGAGGCTACAGGACTGACCACCACGCAGGTCAGCAACTGGTTCAAAAACAGACGTCAAAGGGACAGAGCTGCCGAAGCTAAAGAAAGGTAAACTGCCTTTAACAAATCAAAGTAAGGGCAAATATGGGATGCAATGCTTAGAACGAAACGCAGTTTGTCAACAAAAAAGTGTGAACGGCATGTGGGATGGGATCTATATCCTACGAGTTTTAAAGAGTCTGAAAGAAAATTGCATTGAAGGCTATGAATAACGATCATTTGTTTTATTTAAAAAGGAAATATTAATCCGATAAAATGAAATTATCAGCATTTTTCTAGAGTGTTGGTGTCTGTACTCATGTTTTGTTAATTGGGTTCATTTAAAAACATTAATATGTCAAATGTCTCGGCCACATGTAGGCTAAACATATATTTAAATTACGTATATTTTCCAAAAACATTTGGAATGCATAAAAGTGCATTTCACGTGTGGTATTAGGAATTCGGACAACAGTTTGGACGCTATCATTGTTAATTTCAGTTGTACGAGGACACTTTATTAACACTTTATTAGCAATATAAACTTGTGTTTTGGCGATTCACAGATCTGAACACACACGCATATACAGTATATACGAGAAAAAACTGCATAAAGATTTAGATGAGAAGGCCTCCGTATGTTCTAATTGTTTTGTGTTCTAAGTGCTTTATATGTGATAAAATACGAGGCCCGATTTAGATTATAATAGGATCTGAACAACATGATTTAGGGTTAGATTGTTCTTCTATTGCCGTTTGACGTTTATTTTTCATTGTTGTCCTTCAGAGAAAACGGCGAGAACAACAACGGAAGCGGTAATAAACAGAATCAGCTCTCCCCTCTGGACGGGGGCAAGTCGCTCGTGTCCAGTTCGGAGGACGAGTTCTCTCCGCCGCAGAGTCCTGATCACAGCTCCGTGATGTTGTATCAGGGAAACGTAACCCTCCCCGGCGCTCCCGCATATCCTATGCCGGGCCTTGGTGCACAACAGTCGGTACATAGTATGCAAGGACACCCGCACCAACTCCAAGACTCGCTTCTCGGACCTTTAACTTCTAGTCTTGTGGATTTAGGATCTTAAGCCAGACTGGTTGTTGTCCATTGTTGAGAAAGACTACATTTATGGTATTTCTAATAACCACGAGGCTTACATCTGCGGGAATGCAATGAAAAGGACATACCGCAGCCAAAGGGGTTAATTGCAATAATCATAAAAAAGCGTCGGAACAACGTGTGGAGAAGCTCGTGCGATAAGAAAATGCGCGCCAACGATAAACACTGCGTTGGTGTCCGAGCTCGAAGATAAATACGACTGTGCTAGTCTTGACGCTCTCGCGTGCTTTATCTCTTTATCTCTTTTTGTTCAGAGCCACAACTAAATCAGATTTGTTCTAACACCAAAGACTTTCTAATAAATACTATGAACGTCGAAATATTTCCTCATCAATCTGTAACCTACGCGATTCCACAATTTTTCGAAACAACGTTTCGAAGTGATTGTCAATTTATTGTGGCAAAACAAATATAATCTATTACGTATAGAAAACTATACTTAATTATTAGGCTACACGTTCACGGTTATCCATAAACGTCTGTCCTTATTAAGACAGATAAATCATAAATGGATGTCTTCGTCTCTCATCGGTGTTGTTGCAGCCGGAAGAGGGCATGAGTGAAAAAATGAAAACAAAATATGCTTTAGCGGGTCCAAGGGGAAATAACGAAAAGGTGGCGAAAAGCGGTGTGGTAGGAGCCCGAGCTCACGGATACAACCCTAATCTATTCTAACGCACGAGGGAGGGGTTGGGGAAAGGTTAAGACTAAAGATAAAACTAGTCACAGAAATCGCCCCCTCCTCATTCACACACACACAACATAGGCCATAAATGTCAAATAGGGAAAATACGCACATCATTTCACGAGCATAAATATTTACAACTCGTGACTTCAAACATGTAGGCTGCGTGTGTGTGTCTACGTGCTTGTGTGATTACTATGTTCTCGACGTGTTTGTTCTGTTAGTTCTGGGCCACCGAGAGTGACACGATCTGTAGGGGGCGACTGCTCGCGAGAGGTCACCACGACATTCCATCCAAATAGCCCGTTGTGGGACATTTCGGCAAATAAAAAACTTTCTCTAGATTATATCTTATTACACGACCGTTTAATTGTAGCATATCATTTTAATTGGTTAACTGGCAGTTTATCTAAATCGTTATTCGGGAAGCGGAAAACCACTTGATTATTTTTAGATTTATTTTGGCATTTATTTACACTTTCATTTGCATAGTTTTCAACCATGAAACCATTCGGATTAAATGTTTGTAGTCTATTTGCTGTTGATGCGTTTTGGGAATTAACAGTCAGATTAAAACACCACGGCTAAAAGCAAATGCTTTGTGAATTCATACCGTAAAATGTCTAAAAACAGACAACGTAGGCTACACAACAGAGAAAAGAATGAAAATTTCAAGCAACCGCAGCTGACGCACTCTCTCACACACTTTCTCCTTCGCTATCTCCATGCCAGCCTGCCTTCCCAATCACCTCGTATCGGAATAAATTGTTTTGAGCAGAGACCCCTGAGGATTTCCGGCCCGTGTAATCGGAACCAGTTTTCTAGTATACCAGTTTTCTAGGACCTGACAGTGAGGGGAGACGCGACTTGCCTCCGATGGCAGCCCCCGGACTCGCGCAGCTAGTGTGTCCATTATATTTTTGTCTGTACTGCATTGTTTTTCACCATGTCGAAATATATAATAGGTCATAGAACATACTAATTTCTTCTGCTTCGTCCACACAAAGCGATTTCTGGCCCGTAACCAGTGAATATCTGAATGGGCCGAGGGTTAAATGTACTTAAATTCTTAATTTTCAGTTAGTGCTCAAATTCGTTTTACAATAAGCTATGTTAAAGTTAGCCAGCTAAGAGGAGTTTTTTTTATGAACGACTCGGTTAAACGCAGTATGTTAATATTTGGTATTGCTGCTCCCTGGTAAGAGTTTCAACACTGTTTTTATATCGTGAAGAAAGGTTTGCGAAATTCCGGTGAAGAAAGCCACAGATAATGACGCATCTTACGTCCTTTGGCCGTTCGAGGAAAACAACATCTACAGCGTATAAAAGATGTTTCTACAGCGTATAAAAGATGATGAACGTGGGTCTGGTCGTAAATTTCTTTGTCCTCGTGACCCCAGAGAGAGAATTTGTCTTCTTGCCACTCGTCGCCTCAGAAACATTTTTCGAAGTGCAGGACAGCTGTGCCAAATGCGCGGGTTCCAGCCAAGCTGGGAGAAAGGACACGTCTCACTTCGACTCTACGTAACCATGTTAGTGGCTCGCGCATTCGGTGACATTTGATCTATGGCTCCAGCTGCGCCGTTAGCGTCGCGCTCTGTGGTATTATACAGCTTTAGGCCTGTGTTACTTATGTTAACTGGAACACACAAATTCGTGCGAATCCATTCACAGGGTATAGAAGATGGAAAATGCAAATAATACCTTACATTCAGGTAAACTATTAGACGTGGGGTTGTCTGTGGATTTCTTTGAAAAAAAACTTTAGTTGTTTTTTTTTATTTTGTGTTGCATTCAACAAGAACCAAAGCCCCTGGATGTATGTGAGAAAATGTAGATGAAAATCTACTTTGCAATATCATTTGGGGACCTGGGAAGGCAATGTGTCAACCTTGATCGCGCCATAAGATGGTGCACCTGGATCCTGTAAAATGACCTCATACTCCACGAGTGTTATACGACCACGCAAAGCCATAATCAGACCTAATGACTCCCACGAGACGGATGCCAATATCATTATGGATCCACCAGCACTCGTTGTGGGTTGACGGTACCAGTTGGTCTTCTCAGTTTGCAGACACATCCGGATGCAGGAAAAAGAAGTGGGAGATTACGCGACCGGCTTTTTCAATTTTCCCGACTTCTTGTGTAACCTCCGCCTGCGAAGGTTGTTGCCGGGTCTTTTCTGTGGTGATTCCTGAATTGCTGTCATAGTATTTGTCGTGTACTGTTCCTGTCTCCACGACGGCGATTTCTGATTTCTGAATCAGTTCGTCTCGCATTAATGCACTAAGTAATTCGGTAGCTTTTAGGTCGGATGCACCTGCATTTCGGGCACTGAGGGTCTGGCATCTTTCGAACTGTTAAGTTGACATGTGTTCACTTGAAAACATTAACAAATGGAGGCGCTGATTATCCAAGCATTTACAGCTGCTGGGTAATTGGTTTCAGTGTGACTCTATTAGTTACATCATTATTTATAGATTAAGATTAGAACAGCCTTGAAGATACATAATCTAAAAGGCAGTAATGTAGTGTATAATGTAGCGTAAAAGCTACATTTATTTTTTAATTTTGTAAATATTTATAACATTTTGAGCTATGTATTGGGATTCCCTGTGTTACACCAGGGCAGAGTTTGAGGGACAGGAGAATGTACTGGTTCTGTTCAAATAAATCTGTACAGTGTTTATGGAAGAGCTGTCTGTGTTTAGAGAAGAGCAGGTACTAGAGTTAAAGGGTCTGACCTCTGTGCCTTAGATAGATCTACCTGAGCAAGTGCCTGCTGAGCCGTAACTCACGGTAACCAAAGCCTAGCCTGGCCCATGACATGGGGGTGGGGCACAAAAGGAGCTTTCTTTAAGGTCAGCCATGAAATAGAGAGAAAGAGAGGGAGACAGAGAGAGAGAGGGAGAGAGAGAGGTGGGTGGGTGGATGGGGGAGAGATTCTGTTACCAATGATGCATTCATCTGACAGCACTTCAACCAACAGAACCCCCAGAGAAAGACTAACCACTCTGCATGTGTGTGTGTGTGTGTGTGTGTGAGAGAGAGAGAGAGAAGGGGACATGTAAGGACCTTTCATCAGAAAGTACATGCAGGAGATACACGCTTGCTTGCAATTACTGATATTCAAAATGGGTCCAGATAAATCTCCCTGTAAAGGTGGGATTTTTCTTACAACCAAAAATACCAAAAAAAGAGGAGTTACACACACACACACACATAGAATGTAGAACTGAATATTATTTCCCTCTGTGTGACCTTGACAATGGGTTTTATCCTGTGCCAGATTAAACCTGAGCCCTTTGTCTATGTGTGTGTGTGTGTTTCTGTGTCTGTGTGTGTGTTTGTGTCTGTGTGTGTGTCTGTGTGTGTGCATAACACCATGCTGCAGCATAACACCATGCTGCTGAACCAATGGCTTTGTCAGCAACACAACATTACACAAAACAACACGACACAAATTGACACAACATGACAACACAAAACAAAATGACAATACAACACAAAATGACACAACGCTACATAACAACACAAGGTGACAACGTGACACATCAACACAATGTGACAACACAATGCGACACAACACAAAGAAGTGATTCTGGCTCTCTTATTGCACATTGGAAGATGTGTAAAGGTTGGTGCAGTAGCATTTTGATTCTTTCTCTGTCAGTATGCCTCTCTCTCTTCTCTTTCTCTCTCTCTCGCTCTCTCTCTCTCCCCCTTTCTTCTCTCTCTCTCTCTCTTTCCCTCTCTCTCTCTCTCTCTCTGAGCAGGAGAAAGTTCTCGATAGCTCCATTAAAAAGTTCAGGAAATGAAAAGAGAAACATGAACCCTTGCTGTTCCACAGAGGGGAGGGGATGGAGAGAAGCCCTGAGAGAGTGACTGTGTGTGTGTGTGTGTGTCTGAGGCATGGAAAGAGACAGGGAGAGAGAGACACAGAATGAATGAGTATATGAGTTAGATAAAGCTGTTGTGGATTGCATCCTCAAACGGAGTCTTAACCCAGAACACACTCCAGAAACCCTGTGGATTCAGACAGATGGATGGAGAATACGTCTAGCTCTTCTCTGTCTCCATCACATACACACACACAACCATCTGCCTGCTGCATCACACTAGCCTGCTCTGTGTGTGTGTGCATGTGTGTATAGGATTGTGTCTGTGTGTTTGTGTGTGTATGTTTGATATGACAACCCATGTTTATTTATACACTTATGTGAGGGTGTATGCACACATATGCACACACACACACACAGCTCAAAAATGCCTCTTGAACACCAGCTGAGCCATTACAGTTGCTGTAATAAAGCACACACACACACACATAGCCACACGCGCATGCACAAACACACATTCACATATCCACACACGCACACACACACATGCCAACATGCACACATGCAGACACACACACACACACAGACACACATCCACACACACACTCATGTGTCACACTTTCCTAAAATAAACATGGCTACTGCAGGCAGAATGGAATAATTGTCACATCAGGATTGAGCAGCATTTGCTGTAGACCAGCATTAAGGCTGACCTCAGAACAGCTGTAACTGTAATTATGTTAATCATAAATATAACAAACACTGTTCAAATACCAGAGACTGCTGTGCATTAACATGTGGTCAACATGTACTTTACGTTAGAACAAATTTATTTTTCCACTGAGACCACATAAGGTAGTTTTGACTTAGTCACAGTCCAAATGCATCTTCACAACATTTCATTTCCAACTTCTGCCTACACGTTCATAACCTCAGCTCTGAGTATAGATAAATGTTTTTATATTCTCTCTCCCTCTGCCTCCCTCTCTTTCTCCCTCTCCCTCTCTCTCTCTCTCACTCTTTCTCCCGCTCTCTCTCCCTCTCATCCTTCTTTAATATCGAGGAGGATTTGAAAGTGTCTCAAACAAATAAGCAGATATTTGCAGAAGTCAGAGACCTGTACATTTAGCTCAGTCAAACACACTAGACATACACACACAGCGAAGTCTCCATTCTCAGACAATATAACACTGTTCGGTATGCCCAAGGAGCGAAGCTATCGAAGGGCTTCAAAAACAGGACGAGACGGCTGCCCCGTAGGACTGAAGCCCATCCCGTGTGAGGTCTCGCGCGCTCTGAAGCATCACAAGGTCTCTTCCGAGATGATTGGTTGGAGCACGTTCAACAAGTTTCCACCCTCGCGAGTTCATGCGAGGGCAGGTGCTCACACGAGCACGTACCTGTGCCTGCTGTCCTTTGACACGTCTCCAGCCCCACCGCGGCGCGGACGGCGGCCTCCTGCCGGGGCGAAGTTCAGCAATACTCGATTGCTGCAGAAAAACAAAAACTTGTGGCACAGATTCAACTTTCAACCACAAAACAGTGACAGCTGAAGTATCTTGATGCGGTGGCCAAATATATCAATGCTGGAGACTATCAAAACATTTTTGTACTGTCAAAGTGCTTGAAAGAATGGCTGAATTCATTAAATGAATGAATGAATGAATGAATGAATGAATGGGGACTCTTGGAAACTAGTTTTGTGGATTAGGCATATGAAGAGTTAGAGCTTTATTAGTTATAATAAATTGTTAATTAATTAGATGTAAAAACAGCAGTGACTACTTCAGGGACTTGTTACTACAGTCCCTGAATTCTCCATTGAGTCTCCTCAATGTTAAACATCCAGTGTTCACAACCTCTGTATAATTTCAAATCCACAATCTTTTCTCAGTGTCATATTATGCCACCAGAAAATGTCCTTCATCAGCTGTGCAACATTGCTCGACTCTGAGCCCTACTATGTAACTCATCTCTATCTGTCTGTCTCTATCTCTCATTCACAAAAAACACATCTGTAAATCTAATTCCATCCCCTGCTCATTACTGCCCCATCTTTCACTGCCAATACTGGGAGAGTATGAAGAAATGTGGCAATACGGTTCATTCCAAGTCCATTGGACCCAATTCATTGGAAAAAAGATCTCTTTTGCCACCTAGTGGAATTCTCTAGTTATTGCAAGAAAGTCATTACCAATACAGACACTGCGCAGGTACTCTCACAAATGATCCATTCCTTTGTCTCAGAGCTCTTCAGCCGAATATTCTTCAGCAAAGCGACGGGGAATCCAAATTTTGGTTTGGCAAGACTTATTTTTTAATGTTTTTTTTTCCCCTAATCTCTCAAGCTGGACAAATGCATTAAAATTGACAGGAATGGCGCTTCTAACTGTATGACGATTCGCTCATACATACTCCACTATTTCTGGATTACTCGCACCCCTCATTAAATGTGCAAATGTTCTGGAAGACGTTTCGCTCTTTTTCATTCCAGCATTAATGTCCAGGAGGCCTTGCTCTGACTGGGTGGGTCGGGATCCTCGCTGCCATGTGTCTACGACGAGCTGTCGTCCCACACTGCGAAATTCCCCCTGTTGAATTATTCAACTCTGATTTGTGGTGACACACATACACTATGAACGTCGAGGGTGTTATAAACCAGTACTTGGTATTTGCCATGAAGTACTTGTGTGTATCTATCAGAAGGTTTTCCTCGTCACTGTCTCCCTCTTGGCCAAAAACAAACAAAATAAAAACGCAAACATGCGAGATACTTCCTGGCAATTGGGTTTCACATATTTAAATATATAAAACTTTAATAAAAACAATTAGCTGCTATTTATATTGCCAAGGCATTCGTCCTATTTTGTTAACAATATTTTAAAAAAGCTAATTGTTAGAAGACCTTACAAGGAGCATCTCTTTCTGTAGATGTTTTTGGTCTGAGTACCACCAATGCCCTTTCTGTGGTCATCTGTCTTTGATGAAGGATGTACCAAGCGCATCCTTTTCGCTGAGATAATCTGTTCAACTGTCTATATAAAATCTGATGTCTTCCTATATAAAGTGTGCGTGCTTTTCGGTATGACTGGCTCCGTGTCTTGCATATTGAGAACTGGCGCAATCCCTGAAGTATGGTATGAGATATCGTTATCTCATCATTGAGGTGCATTTCACATTAATCGATGTTACCGAGTAACCGAGCGTGAATATGTTTGTTGAATTTGCATTCTCTCTGTATTTACGTGTACACAAACACGGTTAATTTTATAGCTGTATATAATGAAGTTTAAACTACACACTAGACCAAAAAAATGTCATATCATCACATGCATCTTTAATTCTCATCGTGTGTAAGGTGAATGCAGATTCATTTTGAGTACACAGATTATTTTTTGGATTTCGCTACTGTTCGCTACTAGCTTTGTACTGTAGAATGCAGTAGAATACACCAAGATGTGTACAGTACAATATTGAGATCATGAGACACAGTTTCAGAACACATCTCCAAATAAAATAAGGTATTTGAGTTGAGGGAAAAGATTTGAAAGAGCTTTGAGGATAATTATTTGACCACTGTGTACCTTATTTTCAAATCAATAATGACTACAACCACGAAAATCTTAGAATTCCAAGTAGTCTATGTGCAAAACGTCGGCCAATTTTATGTTTCCTGATAAGCGTTCACGCCTTTGGACGTTTAAGAGTGTGGCCAATAATCGGGATGTCGGTATATCGTTTTTCAATATTAAGCACTACTACAGTCTGTTCTCTCTCCAATTAGTCGTATTGTTGTAATTGCCATTGTTTTTAAATACTTTGTGACAACTGACACTTTAAAAACATTATGTAGCCTACGTCCACGTGGTAACTTTCTAAAATGTAGGTATTTTCCTCCTATAACCAAATATTGACGTATACCCGAGATTCAGGTTTTCACCGAGTTCCAACCCAGTTACGCCATAACGACTGATTATAATTACGTCTGCTGTGCCACATCTTTGTTGCCTTCTGACAGTTGATGGATTTACCAATTGCCATACAGATGGTTGACGAACAGACAGGACATCATCGATTTCTCTGGAAAGAGGAGAAAGCGCAGTCTAAACTGATTGCTATTATAATAGAACAATTAAAACTCTAGAGTCTAAATGCATTTTCTCACTTATTTCAAAACAAATATTTAAAATAATAACTTATGTCTGCCTACGTTGAAAGTGTTCGTATATGCGTAAAGTATTGTCTAGTAATTTCCTTACGTCAGTCTGTCTTTTACTACGGGCTTATTCCGCTATCACAATTGTGTGTGAAAACATGTGTATTATAGGGTGTATTAAAGTTAACTAATGAGATCTAAGCACATCTTTCCCAACGTCTTATTAATGACAAAACCAAACCTTAAATTAATAGACTAAGTCGTCATTAGTGACGTATTTCCTAACTGATGTGACCACTGTGCTAGTTTTCAGTGGCTTGGTACTGTTTTTGACTATTGGTAGAGATAACCACCCGTCAGCCGAGACTTCAAAGATGCTGCTGTCCAAGGTTCTGAATCTTGTTGTTCGAACTTGCTGTTCGAGCTTGTAACTATGAATCGATAACAACACGTCCAACTGCATCCACCACTAACGAAGGAACCCAGAACTCATAATCTCGCGCACGGCCGGTTGCTGAGGGCGGGTTTGAGCGGGCTAAGCCTGCCTCGAGATGACCCCAACCGCTACACGCCCGCCTGCTTGGAAGGGAATAACAATACTTGGAAGTTAAGTTCCATTTGTGATTTGATCTTAAATTGAAAATCAAACCAAACCCTGACAGCTATATGCTGTGAGGTAGGCGGAGATCCTATGACATTCTAATGTACTGTCATTACACAGTAACGTCACGAAATTGATATTTAAGCAACATCATAAGTTTAACATTCAGCAAGTCTCTTTGTAGCATTGTGATGCAACCCTCGATGCTGGGACATTCTGTGAAAAAGTCACATTAGACGTACAGATGTTGTTTTCCATAACGAAAATAATTTGGCTACATTCACAGTCGCCGGGCGATACTTACAGTTGTCGGTCTGTCCGTGTGTTGATTCGTGTCTGCTTTGTGATTAAAAAAACGGTGCAGCTTAATTCAGTGTTATTGCTGAAATAAAGTAATTTAAAACACGGATGACAGCAATCTGATCGCTATTAAAGAATCATATGTTGCTCATAAAACCACATATTAGACCAAAGGCATTGCTCATGTTAGCAAAAGGGCGTGTAGCTAACTACATAACACACGCTTGTAACATAAATATAACCAGCTGTTCATTTCACACGATCGTGATATATATCTAGCATGAAAAAACATAGCCTAATACGCATGTAGTTTTATGTCGCAAAGGAATTATCTCACGCGTACGTGTTAACAAAATGAAATGTAAATTAGGCCTATTACACACGCGCACAAATTATTACACACGCACAAAAAGTGACAAAGACGTCACAACATGAACACTGAACAGGAGTGAGAAGAGAAGAGCAGAGAGAAGAGAAGGTGGAATCAGTAAACCGCGGAAGGTAGGAAAAGAGTGAACAGAATAGCGAGGAGTGGGCATTAAAAAGCGCACATACACAAACCTGCCCTACGACCACTTATCAAACAAAGGGATTGGGCTGTACCACCTTCATTCTGTGTACAACAGTACAACGGGTAGCCTAAAAACGCCCGTGGTGTGCTCCCGTGTACCATATAAAAGTTAAATCTAAACCATCTGCCATGAGTAGTAGGTAGTAGTATTGTGAACATTGGAGCCAAATTTTAAGTTCCTCGGAATCTTGAACAGGTTTTTCAAGAAGGAAGTCGCTCTAGTATTAGCCACCAGAGGTCGCCTTGTACAGCAAAATCAATTTTGGAATAATCACTCTTCTTAAGACAGTTCCACCTTAGAACCTTCTTTAAGTGTTTCTCGCACATTCATGTCTCTCGCACATTCAAGTTCTTGTAGTAAAATGTTGTTAATCCGCCCTTAACCCACTACTATGCGCGGGCAGAGTAATGTATCGTTTGACTAGGAATCACTTCAACAATTTCACAACTTCTTATATAAATATATAAATAATAACTGCTATCCGTTAGAGAGAGACTGAAAAAGTTTGAAGGTCCGTAGAGCAACGCCTCTGAGTCTCGGTGTGGGGGGCGCAGTGTGTGTATGTGGGGGGTTACCTTCTCCTGCTGAGCGTGCGGATGGGTCCTTTGTTTGCACGGGCACTCGCCCGCTCATCGTTAGCGCTGATTACCGTTAACCAGTTTGACAACCTTATTGACTGCTGAAAGGACTTTTATGCGTCCCGGGAGTTCAATAGAGGCGGAAATTTTCAGCCATTCTGTAGCCCGTATCTGAATAAGGCGAAACCTCTATCGCCTCCCTGGTTTTGCCTCCTACCCGCTCTCTTTTCTACAGCGAGAAAAAACTCGTTTTGGCCATGTCGTTGTTGCAGCTGAAAGAGGTTTTGGAAAATACAGCTTGGGCTTTCATAGGCTGTGTTAATGAAAGGCGGGCAGGGTTAGGTGCAGGTGCGGATAGAGAGCTGTAGGCAAGTTGTATGGAGTGATTTTTGTGTCAAAATTCCACAGAAGCAAAAGTAAATCTGCAGGCAAAATTCTTAGTATCAAGAGCAGAAAGTATATGTTGTGAATGCAAAACAGAAAAAAATATATCAAAAGTATATTTTTAAAATAAGATACTTTGGCATTGATACTGGAGCACTCAAGAATGAATTTTTGACAGGTTAGAATATCAACACACTAATACAAATTCAGAAATCTTGTATGTGGAAATCATCACTGACATAAATAACATTACTGTGCAAAACATCTTGGGCATCTGATCATATGTTAAGGTATTTATCAGATTGCTAAATATTGTTCATATAATGAAAAATAAATACAAATAATAATGACACTGATCTGCGTCAGTGTTAGTTTAACCATCCTATGCTCTCCTGAGGGAATGCCAGTATTGATAGTTGCCAACAAATCCTTAACTTTTCTAGTCATTCCTTCATTAAATTAATCAAATACTGACGATGGAACTGAACAAATCCACGATGGCTGGAGTGCACAGAGAGCTCAGAAACCAAACACGCTTCTAATTGTATTCTTCTGAATACTTTATAAAGTAAAATGTGTTCTTCTAATTGTTACTATTTTGTTAAAAATGATTTATTCTAGTGTTCTATAGACATGCTTATAGCACAGCTTTAGTCTTGAACAGTTCTTTCAGAAGCCAAAGATTTGCACAGGACTATATGCACTATTGAGATTAAATCTTTATGGGTTTTTTTCTACATTAGAAATGATCGCAGGAATAGAGAAGCACCTCTTTGAAGGCGAAGCAGGCAAAGGAAAGGAAAAAAATATTCACTGAATGATCTAGACAGCGGCAATTTCAAGTTTGTATAATTTAATGAAAAATGCATTTGTATAAAATTTTTTAAATATATCAACATTGTTCATATTTGGTTAAACTTTAGAACAGCTGGTGAAATATTTGCCGTGAGCCTTGCTCAGGGTGGACCTGCTCCAAAGTTCTTCCAGGAGTGGTGTCTCAACTTTATAGCAACTGATCCAGAGTTCTCTCCGTTGATTGCTGAGGTTAGTCAAAAAGGGTTGGAGTAAAATCCACGACCTCACATGAATTTTTCACTCTCAAATGTGAGGGTTTTAAGTACCTGTATTTCTGTTTTTACAGTAATTTAATTAATTATTTTGCAGCTTCATAAGGTGTCTGTACAGCTATGAAGGTTGAATTGATATCTGTAAATCTTCTAATTTCAGGTAGAGCAAGCTTTTGACTTGGTAGGACTCATTGAACCCATTTTAGGCTGTGAGTACACTGGACCAATAACGTCAGAGCACAAGGAAGGGATAATACGGTATTTAAATTCTATGTGTAAATGCAGAAGTTTGTCTGATGACGACAACAACAGTTAAAACAGTATATAACACAGTATATTACATTAGAATGCAAAATCATTATTTTCATATCATCAACGCGCAGGGCTATGCTCCTGCATGCTACCATGCGCAAGGCTCCGATGTTGCGGGATATTGGTGAAGGTCTCAAGCTCTACAAGATCCCCAAGGTTCTTCAGGAAAACCCAGCTGTCTGTACAGGACTGTTCCTCCCTGGAAAAGAGAACAAGGTGTGTGCAAATCCATTACATTTTGTATTTAATCAAGCGTTAATTACTTGGTTTGTTGGCCCGAAAAAGGAAACGCTAATTTAGGTAGTAACTTTTCTATTTAATTGGTAGGATATTATTATTTGATATGCGCCTTCAATCATAATTCATAGTGGAACTGGATTATGTTAAAGTTGTCACTTCCTATATTTCCTTTTTAGCCAGATGCAAACTACCTTATGTTGTGCCTGAAGCCAGATATGAGTCCAAGAGGCAGCACCAAAGAAATCTGGGAAACACAAATCTTGAATTTCTTTCAAGATTTCCTTCAGGAAATAGAAGGTTTGTCCTGGCATTGTAAAATTGCATCACAAGAGGAGTTGTTTGAGTGCTGGAATTTTTGATCGTGCATGTTTTAATTTAGGATTAGTCTAGATTAACGGTTCATATTGAGGACAGTTTCTGCTCCAGTACTCTACTCAGTAATGTTGGTGGATGTCCATCATGCATCACAGGAACAATTACTGAGAATGCTTATGTATCTTATCTGTACTCTTTATATAATAGCTGTTCTTCACCATTTTCTGCAGTCTGTGCCTTAAATCACATTTTTAACAGGATGACTTAGAAAAGTACCCTAACTTTAATATTAATACTTTTCCCTCCTTACATTCAAGATGACAGTCTTGAAGACATACCAACAGGGGATCCCAATACAAGTGAACTTCAGAAAAAAGATAAACTGACTGTACCAGCGGTTATGCAGTGGCTTACTGGACAAGCCCACAAACCTCTACTTCTGTCAGAGAGAGAACAGTTCAAGATAACTGTATGTTTTGATCATAGTTGCTTTGAGCGCATGCCCTGGCACAGAGTGTGTTATCCTGTTGTTAGTGCTTGCACCAAAACAATTACTTTCCCAACAGCACACCTCAAGAACTATGATGATTTTAATTCTATACTGAGGGAGGCTATTCATTGTGGCGGGGAGTTCAACAGAGTTTAAAACCAGGTGACTGGCAAGTTCCTCCCTGGTCCAGAGTACATTACAAATGCTGGAGCTAGAAGACAATACACTAACATGTTTGCGAATCCCTCCGATAATAAACCAGCTTTGGTTTTTTCATTTAATGTATTCATAAAGTAAATGTTCCACATTCAGTAAGTTTAATGGTTAATACAACCATTTTTTCCTCTTGGGTTTAGTCAGAAACAGTTAAGATGTTATTCCAAACCTGTGTTAACTGGAGAGCTTCAGTGTAGATGTCCCGTCCAAATGAAGCAGACTCCTTTGTTGGGTCTATGGCTGCCTGAAACACTGTCAGGTCTTGGCCTGACAATGGACATCTGATGTCTGGTACCACTATGCCAGAGTTATCTGGGTCTTCCAGGTTAAAGTTCCTAATGTTTGAGAGTCCTTGCAATGTCTGCAAAATATTGCATTACACTCCTACTGTTAAAAGCTCAAATAATTATTTTCTCAAGTAGATGCTACTGGAACATATTTTAATGTGAAGTAGATGTTGGGACATTGTTTGTGGTTATACATAAGGCATGTATAATGTATATTGGTGTATAATAAAAAATACCTGAAATACAATGTTTGACCAAGTGTCATACAACAGCTGTTATTTTCAAAACAGTATAATAAATTGTAGCAAATGGATAATGCTGTCACATATTTAAAAATAATTATTTTTAATCAAAGAACTACCTGTAGGGGCTCTGGCTCTGACACAGGGCTCGGGCTCTGTAGCATTCCAATATACCACAGCTGATCCGGAGTCAGGTTGCTTTCTGTACGAATAGGATGGCTGTTCCAGCAATCCAAAAATTGCTTAAGGTCAGACTGCAGCCGGGGAAGGAACACATAGTGAACCAGAAATAGGTGGAGCTCACTGGACAGATCTAGCAGTCCATCCTCTTCCAACCTATGAAGAACGCTGTAGTACTGGCATGTAACTCCTGACCAAACGTCCCTCCACAAGCGTTCTATTCTGCACAAAAAAAAAAGTTACAAATTGCCCATTTCAGGCAATCATTAAAAGTACATTTCACTAATAAATCATAGTGATCATTTATAAAACATGATGCAGTACTATTTATTTATCACTGTATAACCTTAACTGAAATACATTAACAAAAATATTAGATTAAAAACCTTTGATTATGAACACTTTTGCCAGCAATAAAACACCCACGTCCTGTTCCTCGCACTTCAAACATACACCTCGCTATATCCACATTTTCAACACCGTGATCTCCACGAACTCTGCAAATGAATTGTTTTATTTATGTATGAATGCAACTAGTAATTCATTATTAATGGACTCATTTCAAATAATTAATATTGAATAATTCCAGTTTAAACTATAGTATATCCCTTGGTCCAGTGGCTCTCAACCTCAGTCCTCACACTTATCTACAAATTTTAAATTATTTCTTGACCCTGATCTTGTTCAAAAAGCCCTATAAATTTCCTGATAAGTTTGATTAGGTGCGGTGGGGTTGTGACTATGAAAATGCAGAACTGAAGTTAAGAACCACTGCGCAAGAGTAGCATTTTCTACCTTTATCATAGAATACTTCTAATTAGCAGTTTAAGATTTCACTTGCTCTCACACACCAATTTTAAACTCATTAATGACTTATTCACTAATTGCAAATAATGAATTAATGAGAAGAAGGAGGAGACTAGGATATGTATGTATTGGCAAGATTGTATTTCCTTAGAAGAAATTTCTAATGCTTTCTGCAAACAATGACCTAAGCAATTTTACCTTGATGGCCACCCCCAATTCCTGATGCCTTCCAGGAAAAAACACAGGGCTGTTGAAGCTTTATTATTTGTAGCAGCATTGAGGTACATGATCTAGGACACAGTATTACACATGTTATGAGTATGAAGGAATCTACCTACTTCAGACAGACAGAAATGCATACATAATTTGTGCTGCGTGGCTCCTGTGTAAGTGGTCTAAAGAGCTGGCTCTATGTGGGTTCAGTGCCCAATTACACTGGCATCCTTGTGTGATGGGGAAGCCTAACTATCTAGAGGCTCGAAATTGGCACCAGACTGTGTGGTCTGTGGGAGAAATCAAACATTTACAAATTAAACATTAAAAATGAACATGTAATTTGCGTGTTCAGTACCTTTCTTGAAAATCCATCTACACCTCCGAAAATAACAATGTTGAACCTGAAAATATTTTTCATATAAACACAAACATGAAATATATTCTGATTATTATTTTGCAGCAATAATATTAAAGCAATATTATTCACACAATAAGTTTTTTTAAACACAAACTTACCGAATTAGTTTATGATTGGTATCAATGTGGACTAGTGACAGAGGAGAGGGGACTGAGTATGCCCTGCAGGCAACACAACCAAGCCTTGTCATTCTGGACACAATTCCTGGCCCATCAATGCGTTGCATGACAGATCGAATCCTTTTCCACTTAACATGGTGGCCCGCTGCTTTGAGGTAGCCTTTTACAAATCTGTACCCAGCATTGGGCATTCTGGATTTCACAAATCTTATATGTTGCTCAAGATCCTCATTAGAAATCTCAGAATAACAATCTCTACTTGAAAGATTATGTTCATTCATTCGACGGATGAGAGTGCTTCTAGAGACACCATGAAGTGCAGCCAAACTATTCACTGGCAGTGATGTGTTCAGAAGACTTGTAAGGGTTTCATGTTCAATTTCCAACCTTGGACGCCCCATGTTTCCATACTGAACAAATACTGCATCTGAGGGTGAAGGATTACTGTTTGCATCAATGCTGTGCCTGGCAAGAAGGCCAGACAGTTCCTGAAGACCATGAATTATCTCTGTTGGAATGTCCATGTGTTCTGCAGCACGTTGTATAAGAACCAATTCTTGTGAGCAAACAAACTGCATGTGCTCAAAGTCTACTGGCTCCCTATTTACAATACCATTCAATCTGGCCAGAAGTCTTTCCAGGACCTCAGATCTGACAGCTACCTATAAAACATTTTTCAACATTATGATATTAATATACATTTCCGTTGCATGTTTTATGTACTGCACTCATTGGCAATTTTATTAGAAACACATTTGTTCTTTGTAGGTGTTTGTAGTTAAACACTGTGTACTTGTATGAATTCGATAACACAAGAAAATGTGTAACCCTTTATCTACACTGTATAATAACTACATGAAGCATGACGGCTAATATTTAGCACACTTCACCAGCGTGAGCTTTTTAAAATTTTAGTGAACTGGATGGAGAGAAAACACTGATGTGTGGAAGACATATGAGTATTTGCAATATCTACAGACCATTTAGCAATTAATTATAACCTTTGTATAAACTTTAATGGTAAAACTCAGTTTACCTGCTGCTGTGAAACAGAACCCCCGCGTTCCGCCATGTTTGAAAACGCTGGGAAGCTGGTGGGGTGGGCGTGGCTTGGTCCCAGAGGCGGTTTCAGAGCTCTGTGTCAGTCCAGAATCAGTGACCAATGGAGATTGCAGAGGAACGCCTTCATCTAAGACCCTCCCACACGTGAAATGTGTTCCAAAACTCAGAAGCAAAAAACGAAGCAGAAGCAAAGAGAGATTCCAGAAGCAAAAGACCTTACTGGGAAAATCCAAAAAAAACCCAAAAACAATGGAACCAAAAACTGTCAAAATACAAACGAAAATAAGTTTCAAGTAACCAATTATATTTTAAAAATATACTTTTGATATATTTTTTTCTGTTTTGCATTCACAACATATACTTTCTGCTCTTGATGCTAAGAATTTTGCCTGCAGATTTACTTTTTTGCTTCTGTGGAGTTTTGACACAAAAATCACTCCATAGCCATTACTATGGAAAGTGTTCCGAAATATCAGAAATAATATTTTCATATATTTGAAATAGTCGTCTGTTAACACACGACCTGGTTTACTCAGCATATTTAAAACAAATCAGTAGGCTGGCTATAAAATACTAAATACTAGGCTACATTTAAAACTATAGCCTATGTATTCATTAATTTAAATAAAAACCTAAATGCCCTCTAAAAATATACTTTTTTGTTAATTATTTGGAAGGTCAAATGTTTGCACCTAAGGAGAACACCCACTTTGTCTCCAAAAGAATAAGTCGCGCGTTTCCCGTGTCTTTCGCACCGAGCTACTGTTGACATCCGACCGAGCGCGCCACAATGTGTCGCGCCCTTTTGATGACCCGGCGCTGTCAGACCGCATTACACGACACGGAGCATTGTGGCCAATTACGCGGACGTGTGAGAGGACCAGCACGTGGAGAGCCGCTGCGGGCAAACACATTTGAAGCCCACGTGATCTTAAGAATAATGCGGAAATAATTCAAACATTTAACATATAAACACATTTAGAAATTTTTAACTGACGAAAATTTAAAGACGATCTGAACGCTATCAAAACTAGCTACCTTCTCAATGATCGATTCATCCCAATGGTCGGCCGATAGCCTGCTGAGTTTAAAGGAGCCTATAAGATGTATTAAGCTTACTTGTTAATGTCTTACGTTTTTATTCAAAATGAAAATCATCTCCTTTACATTAAAGCCAAACCTGAGTCTGCGTTAATTTATTCACAAACAATTATTTTATTCGCATAAGTCCTGTTTGTCCTATTTCCTTTTTCCTGTCACGTACACCACCACGCACAATAGGCTACTTGTGAACAGAAATATTTATCAAAGAAGCATTTTTACCACAGACATTATTCTAAGTAAATAAACATTAAATTATTTATAAAAATCACAAAATAAACGCAAAGATATACAGTGTCTCTTTTAACACCAAATAAACACACACGATACTTTGCCCATTATTGTTTGAGTAATATAATATAATGCAGTTTGAGGCGTCAACATTCTACCGTTCTTCTCTTCTTTCTCAAAAAATAAAAAATAAACCGACTTCAGTGCCTTAAAACTTTTTTCAAAACATTTTTCCTGTTTTCTAAGTCACCAAATAGTGAAGAAAAATAGGGAAACGGATGTTGGAACAAAAGGCCGATAAAAAAAGAAGAAAAAGAAATAAAACATGGGTACAATACACCATATTCTATATCCTTCCGGATCTGGGCCACCGAAGTGCTCGCGAGGGGTAGCAGGCACAAAGCAGTTTGAGATTTGAGTCTCGCCTGTTTGTTCACTTGAAGTCTGTCATTCGCGGCTTGAGGCTGCGTCTCGTGACGACTCCTTTAGATGTCGCATTCGCTGTCGCTCGAGGTGATAGATATAGCGGAGGTGGCAGCCTTGCTCGAGAGGCTGGCCTCGGGGCTGGAGGACAGGTCCAGCCGGTCAACCGCTCCGTCATCGTCCGTGAGGGACGGGACCGAGCCACCGGACAGGACCTGCTGTTGTAGCCTGCGGGGTGGGGGGCATATAACATCGATGAAAACTGGTCTTTGGTCAAATGGATGAGAAAGTACGCATGACTCTTTAATATGGAGATATGGGTTGACACTATGATACTGATTAAAAATCACGAGAGAATATGTAGGCTACAAAAGGACTGGATTTTCAAATATAAATTAAAACTCATGGAAGGCACGTAATTTAAGGTTTATGAAAAAAAAAACGGCTCATCAATTGGCCCTGCGTCAAAGCAGGGGGCCTACGTGTTTTGTTCTGGTTATTGCCGAACTGCTCGAGATCGCGGCACCATTGCTTGCAAACAGCTGCTGACGACCATAAAACAATTTCTTTAAAAATCTGATACTCTCATCGAGAATGTAAGCACATACACATCTATAGGCAATACATTCACAGCGAGTCGCTATTCTCTGCAGTGCTTACAAACTCACACGTCAGGCTGTGTAATTCCAGAAAACAGTCAACTGTACCATTGGTTGTAGTTGAAGGTTATCCCTTCCACTTACGCGATGTTTTGTTTCTCGCCGGACAGAAATACTTTCTGGAGATAAGTGAAAAGGACGTACCCCATAGTGACATTTAAGCTCATTTACAAATATTACAAACACAAAGATGTACTCCAAGGCTACAGTGTTATTAAAGTTATCCACGGTGGTGTCAAACATGTATAATTAAAATTCACTCAAATAAGCTCATGGTTATCGTAGTTTATGCGCTGCAGTAGGTCTACTGATCATAACGCCGACCGTTTGTAATCCGGTCACTTTCCCATATATTTTTCACAAATAAAACAAATCAGCTAATTAAACGCAGGAACACAAATGAAAACAAGGTACACTTAGCAGCATAAATAAACCCTTTGCATTTTTTTGTTGTTTTAAATATTTAGTATGTTTTCAAACATGATTACGACAATACAGACAATACTTTTGAAACGTAGTCTACAAATATTCAGTAGGCCTAAAACAATTAATCCAGGCCAAAAATGTCTTAAAAATTTTGATCGTAGTAGCCTAGAATAAATCCCTATGGGCAGGAGGGTCGCTTTTGTATATAATATTGGAATTGCGTTAACTGTATAAGAATACATATTCTAAGTGTAAACAAGTGTTTTTTTTTTGTGATAACACATTATACATTCTGAAAGATCCCGAGCGACATAGAGCCGTTACATCAAACAACAGAACTCCACCTGCTGCCTACGTCAGCGCCGTTTGTCAATTTGATGTTGTGCATAAAAGCTGGAAAAAGTCGACGTTACAGATGGATGTCTTAAAACACAGTTCTATTAACACGAATCCGAAATGAAATAAGTCGGGTTTACATAAGTTTGTTCAGGACATAATAAACGATTAGAAATATTTAAGCTTTCTGAACGTAATGAGTTAATTATATTGTAATCTACATATTTACCTTATCAGTTTGACAGCTACTTTGACAGAAACTGCACAGGCGCATATTGTGTAGCCTTTATAACTTGCAGACTGTTTTATCGCTTGTCGTGGCCCTTGCCGTTAACGGAGCCCGAATAACACGCGCTGTATACATAACGATAACAGCAGCGACTAAAGTTTCCTGTCGCGTTTGCATTTCAAACCGTGTGCGTGGCGAATCATCTAAGGTACGTCAGCAGAGAATGTAATTCTGTCCCCTCTAATCCCCATCACACCTGTTTTTGGCTGCCGCCGCTCTGTCTCGTTGTCGCCGGTTTTTGAACCAGTTGCCCACTTGAGTGGATGTGAGTCCGGTGGCTTGCGCCAACTCCCTCTTTTTGCTTGGATTCGGGTAAGGGTCCTGGAGGTACCACTCCCTCAACAAATGACGCGTCCTCTCTTTAAAGCAGTGCGTTTTCTGTTCCCCGTCCCATATTGTGCGTGGTAGCGGGAACTTCTTGCGTACGCGGTACTTGTCCACGGGCCCTAACGGACGACCACGGAGCTTCTCAGCCTCCTGGTAATGCGCTTCTAGCCATAGAGCTTGGAGTTTCGCGTGCGACTCTTTGGTGAACTTGTGGTTCTCCAAAATGTGATAAAGCTCTCGGAAGTTGCCTGTGTGAAAGGCCACAACAGCGCGCGCTCGCAACACCGACTCGTTTTTGCCGAGGACCTCACAGGCTGAAGGGGCCACCGGGAGCGACCAGAGAAAGCGTCCGAGCCGCTCCACGTCGCCGCTCTCCTCGAGAGTCTCGCAAACCCCCGCGACCTGCTGGGGGCTAAAATTCAGAATCGGCAGCTGGAACATCGGGTATCCCTTTTCTGTCCGTTTCCCCTCTCTCTTACTCCCGTCTCCCTGTCCGTCGTCGCTTGCTTTATCTGTCTCTAAGATCCTGTACGCCTCTCCGGGGAATCCAGACAAAAAAATCATTCCCAGAAGTTAGTATATCATTCGCTAAACCGGCGCTCAGAGGAGCAACGTCCTCTGGCTGGCTCGCGCAGCCTGGACTGAAGAATCGCGCTGCTTTGATAGTATGAAAACATAAAAACTGGAACTGCAGAGAGAGAAAAGACAATTTAGCACCGCTGCCAGTTTTCTATTGGACTTGCCAGATTGGCTGGTTGGTTGCCATGGACACACGTCAATCACTGTCAGGTTTGCCAATCACAAGTGAAGCTGCGTAGACATTTCAGCACCACCCAGTGCGCGACAGCGTTTTTTTTCAGTAAAAAAAAGCTCGATGTTGAAATTGCAGTCAGCCTGACGTTAAAAACAGTTCTGTAATAATGTGTTAATAAAACAAATAACAAAAAGACCTGTTGTTGTAGCTTGTAAGATTAGAATCTTCCAGGATTTCTGACCAAATGTTCTCTATAAAGACATTTACTTCTCTGATAAGATTCTGATTATATCTACTGTATTGTGTCAGACACATATAACTCTGAGCTCTGGCTCAGTCGGTGAATTAGAAGTCGGATATAAGGCGCAGATGTCTTGAAGAGTCCGGTCCCATTATAGCTGGATAAAAGATTCGCTCTAACAGATCAGACCGTTCTTATTTTCACAGATACACGCACGCTTACTTGGTTTATGGTGGGGCTCGAGCCGGGGTTACTCGCCATACATAACTTGCCATCCTTTGCTTTCTGCGCGTGGATGTACTTCGTTGTCATGGTATGGCACGCGTTGGAGACGAGGCATGGGAATTTAATAGCCTATAGGACTCAAAGCTCACACCCCAGTTGTTCATCGGTAACTCACTCTATAGGCTCTCATAAAGCCCATTCTAATGGGATTAGTTTTACATGGAGAGGTTGAGTAATGTAATTATTACCAGCGTTTCTCAATGATTTAAGCCCCGTGCGAACGCGCCATGTCAGTCGTTTTTTACCGTCAGTATAGATTCAGGCGCCTTTTATCTTCTGTAAAACGAGCCATTAAATTACACCTGGTTATATTATAGGTGTGTAAATATTCTGCCAAATCCTATCGTTTCTCGCGGTTTTTCTCAAGTGGAGGCGCTCAATGATGCGTTTGGTTAGTTTATGGCACAGATACCTCGGGTCGTTCGAGTCTGTGGCAAACCAACCCGGTCTCATAGGGAATGCGTATGAAATCGTACGCAAAACTAAACACTGGAATGCGTACTCATGCATACGCAGAGAGCTGCGTACAAATGTTACGCCGCTATCAAATACATGTAAATACTCGCCGATTCCCGACAAAAACGATCCCTAGGCTATATGTAGGTGTCCAAACTGATCGTAGTATCTACTCTGCACAGTATATTAAAGCAAACGCTAAAAAAAGATTAGAAATTTGACGTTTTGCGAGTTGAGAGAGAGAGAGAGAGAGATAGACAGAGAGAGATGCACTTCCTGAGCGAATGCCAAGAATACAGTGGGATTCGGTCAGAATTATTCACTAAAAAAGACTAATAATCGCTTTATTAATTTATTTTTAATGCATTTTTTTTTATTGTTATTTTCTATTAGTGCTCTTTATGTTTAGGTTTGTTCTTAACAAACTGCTGCTTTGTCAAAACAATTGTTGAAATTGTTCGTGCCAATAAAGCAATCTTGAAGTGAATTGAGAGAGTGAGAGAGAGAGAGAGAGAGAGAGAGAGAGAGAGATATGTTTCATAGTTTAGGGATTGTTAGGTTTGTCTTTGGCTACTTTTTTTCTTTGTGGAAACAAACGTAATTTTCACCTAAACGTATTTCTTCTTTTATTGTCTGTTTCTGGTTCTTCTCAGGTTCTGATACGCCTAAATGAACTGATTAGTTGGTTATTTTGGTTATTTGGTTATTAGTTGGGGCTGGTTATTTTGACTTCGTAGTTATTTCGTATCTGGTCTCCGTATCTGTATGTAAGTGTTCGTATCGCGTAGTTTTGTTTGCTCGGCCTTGTTCTTTCGTGTTTCTTCTGTATTTCTGTTCCTGCCTGTTTGTTCTAGTTTAAGTATGTCTTTACGTATTGGTTATATTTCGTGTTCTGATTCCCTCACTGACATGACCCTCGCCTGTTTGTATGACTCTGAATTTGGATTGCCCTTTAATAAATCTCGCTCTCCTCAGCATTTGTGTGCGACAAACAATCCACCGTCGCTCCCGGCGTTACACTTAAATAATGATGGATTATACAGCTTCAGACGTGATGTGCAGGGTTGCCAATTTAACAAAGGAATTTACTTTTAGTCATCCTTGTTCGTTTTTTTTAACCTCACTTGTAACAGGAATTCACTCATAATAGACCACGTATGGAAACATCCCAACATATGTATGTATTTAGTTAACAGGAATGTGCTCAGACAAAGACTCTTACTGTGAAGTTCTGCTCGCATTGGTAAGGTTGCTATCCAATTTGAGCGCGATTGCGACCATCGATATCAAGGTTTTCAAGCAAAGATTGTTTAAGGGAGGGTCTAAGTTAGTGCACTACATTTCATACAGCCTCATTTATGAAAGCAAATGCATTGAAGTAAAAGTGAGCGCCCCCATTGTCCAGTATGGTCCAATATGGCGTCAATACGTTGAGGGCTGCCGTGGGAACGCCTGACTTCAAACTTGGGATCCTGCATCAGACCAACACAGAGAAGACCTCCTCCTATGCAAAATTTTGGCCCCTCACTGGCCCCAAATGTATGCTTGTAAAAAGTGAGCCACGCCCAAACCGTATGACCTAGGGGTCCGTGCTCACAGAATGTTCATCAGGGGGTGGGGTAGAAGGACATTCTATAAGCACGTGAAGCTACGCGCAGTTTTAGACCCTCAGGGGCCACGTGCGTGTCTCTGTGTCGCTCCTATTAAAATGAATGGAGTAGGCCCAAATGCATGCCACGCCCAAACCGTACCACCTAGGGGTCTGTGCTTCGGTTTGGTTCATCAGTGGGGTGTCCACATGGAGCGTGTCTAACGGCATGCGGCTACGTCTAGCCGTTTGGCCGCACCGGCACACCATGTCTGGAATTTCCAAGATGGCAGCCCCCGTGACCCCAAATTTTAAAAGGTCGCCACGCCGAGCCCGTTCGAGCTAGGAGGCTGAAAATTTAGATTTTACATCTCGAGCAGGTATAGAAAGGGATTCTAGAAGGGGGTGCAGCTACGTCAAGGGTTTAGCCCTTCACCAGCCCAACACGTATGGCCTTGAGCTTTAAAAGTGTTAGAAGGTATTAGGCCTGAAACGGCAAATTCAAAAGGTAGCCACGCCCAAACCGTATGACCTAGGGGTCCGTGCTCACAGTATGTTCATCAGGCGGTGGGGCAGAATGACACTCTGGAAGCACGTGTGGATACGTGCAGGTTTGGCCCTTCACCAGCCCAACACGTATGGTCTTGAGCTTTAAAAATGTTAGAAGGTATTAGGCCTAAAAGGGCAAATTCAAAAGGTAGCCACGCCCAAACCGTATGACCTAGGGGTCCGTGCTCACAGAATGTTCATCAGGGGGTGGGGTAGAAGGACATTCTATAAGCACGTGAAGCTACGCGCAGTTTTAGACCCTCAGGGGCCACGTGCGTGTCTCTGTGTCGCTCCTATTAAAATGAATGGAGTAGGCCCAAATGCATGCCACGCCCAAACCGTACCACCTAGGGGTCTGTGCTTCGGTTTGGTTCATCAGTGGGGTGTCCACATGGAGCGTGTCTAACGGCGTGCGGCTACGTCCAGCCGTTTGGCCACACCGGCACACCATGTCTGGAATTTCCAAGATGGCAGCCCCCGTGACCCCAAATTTTAAAAGGTCGCCACGCCGAGCCCGTTCGAGCTAGGAGGCTGAAAATTTAGATTTTACATCTCGAGCAGGTATAGAAAGGGATTCTAGAAGGGGGTGCAGCTACGTCAAGGGTTTGGGCCGTACCCTCCCATGCCATGTGTCTCCCATGCGTTTGAATAGGTGAGGCCTAGGGTTAGGGTTAGGGTTGGTGTGAGGCTTCTGAAGCATGTAGGGTCATGAAATTGTATATGTGGGTTGTCTGAGGGCCCATGAATGACATATTGGAGCCCCACCCCCCTAAGTGGGCGGGAACGGGAAGTGGGCGAGAACGCGGATACGCCATCTGTCCGCCAAAAATGAATGGGAATAAATTGGGAGTGGGATGCGGCCAATCAGGGCTCAGGGAGGTGCTTTGACGTCGGGGCTTCCAATGCTGGCTCGTCCCAGTGCCCTCGACCACATATCCAAAAAAAAAGTGTGGCTAGGCCCTTCCAGAGCCTTGTGAAAAAATCAGAAAAAAATATTCCTGAAAAATATTTTGGATGGACTGGAGAAAAAGGACTTTTGTCCACAAACCATCTATGAGCAATACGTTGGATAAATTGGAATTGGGATGCAGTAGGACGTGTGTAAATTCCGCACAAATTCCACTCCACTTTTGGACTAGGGCTTACAGTATGTTGTTCCAGGGCCCTCTATGAAATTTCACACCCTACGACGTTGGTAAATCCACTTCCTGGGGGCGCTCTCTCTCACTCTCTCAATTCACTTCAAGATTGCTTTATTGGCACGAACAATTTCAACAATTGTTTTGACAAAGCAGCAGTTTGTTAAGAACAAACCTAAACATAAAAAGCACTAATAGAAAATAACAATAAGAAAAAAAAATGCATTAAAAATAAATTAATAAAGCGATTATTAGTCTTTTTTAGTGAATAATTCTGACCGAATCCCACTGTATTCTTGGCATTCGCTCAGGAAGTGCATCTCTCTCTGTCTATCTCTCTCTCTCTCTCTCTCTCTCTCTCTCTCAACTCGCAAAACGTCAAATTTCTAATCTTTTTTAGCGTTTGCTTTAATATACTGTGCAGAGTAGATACTACGATCAGTTTGGACACCTACATATAGCCTAGGGATCGTTTTTGTCGGGAATCGGCGAGTATTTACATGTATTTGATAGCGGCGTAACATTTGTACGCAGCTCTCTGCGTATGCATGAGTACGCATTCCAGTGTTTAGTTTTGCGTACGATTTCATACGCATTCCCTATGAGACCGGGTTGGGCAAACCTACGTCGTCGAACAACACTCAAATCCAGAAGAGGGTGTTATAAACATGTACCATGCTAATTTTCTAATTACTATTTCGTTATTACTATAAGTGTGTTATGAGATTTGTTATCATCCTCTACTTTCTTGGTGGTGACGGCAG
The DNA here is from genome assembly GCA_020368025.1 of Brachyhypopomus occidentalis. Lineage (NCBI taxonomy): Eukaryota > Metazoa > Chordata > Actinopteri > Gymnotiformes > Hypopomidae > Brachyhypopomus > Brachyhypopomus occidentalis. The sequence continues at coordinate 4,822,376 of JAGXOD010000010.1, read as the reverse complement.
TGCGTAAATCGAGTAGCCACTCCCATCTCATTTATGCGAGATTTCTTATCGCGTGCGAATCCGTCATACATACATGATGTCCTGAAACAAAGTTACATTACTCTGCCTCGCAATGTAAAACCAGCCCCGTCCAAAAAGGGCTGCGGGCGGAAAACCCTGTCGTTGGCTTTGTTAGTAAAGGTGCATACGGTTTGTAATCTAACCACCAATAACGTAATCATAGTGTCACAACTCATTTTAAACTGTTAGAATTTAGGATAAACTAACCTATTCGGGAAGGCTATCAAGCAAACAAACTGAATGAAATTAATCCACGCGGGAGATCAACGTGTGATTAGCAACAATGTTAATTACTTCCACGGTGCCTGGCTACTTAATGTTGCTTGCTCATGTGCTATAGCATGGCAGATGGCTGAAACTCCGCACGAGAGAGGAGTAGGGACAGTAAGGCGATTACAGTGCCTATCTAATCCGTTTCGTGATACTTTATAACGGCAGAACAACAATAAACAGGGGATTTCCAAGCGACCTCGAAGAAGGACCCTGAAGAGAGCACGCGGAGGGACGATCGTGACGGCGCGAGAGACGAGATGCAGCGCTGAAACGTGTAGTGTCCTGTGAATGTTTCATGAAGTAAACCCTGCCGTTACGTAGGCTTATCTAAATATTCATAGACATATTTTCTTATACCAGGGCGACACCATCAGTGGAAAACAAGCTGCCTCGGATATCAATCGAAAACTTTTGGCAGTAAAATATAAATGCTATGTAGCGTACTCGCGAAAGAATGGAACATTTTTTTAACATCTCAGGTAAAATTGGCTTGAAATTGGTATTTCCGAAAAAAAAAATGAAGGGACATTGATATTTTATGGTAAAATAGGGAGTTTGTTTACGTCAACCAAGCTTAAGGAACCATTATTGAGCTAGCAATAAATAATAAAAATATTAAAATCAACGCAGATTTATCTGATTTTGTGTACTCACGGGTGACTAAATGCTCGCACACAACGGCCTACATCTACGAAGGTGGAAAGGTAGCGAGCACTGCACCATGCCCAGAACACACTGCACCATGCCCAGAACACACACACCCCAGTGCGACGTCTGCGCCCTGACACCACTTCCTCCAAGAGGAAAAGGGAGGGCACACGTTTTCTTCTACAAAACCTGTAATACATGAATGTTTAGATTTTGAAGGAATTTAGAAGACATTCATCAGACACTTTAAAAGGGCATAACTTCCTTGATATGTCTGCTTGCTTTCAGATAGAGATATCTTTAGACCTCCATTATGGACAATGAAGGACACGTAACCAATAAAACTGCACACCAGAATCACTTTTAAAGGACCAATAATTTATGTTTACCACCAAAAGCAGAAATAATTTAATATTTATGAAAGCGATTATTATTTTCTATAAAGTGCAGCTCAAACGTATACTACCAAATTCCTTTGTAGTCCTCAAAGAACCAGATTATGGTCAATAGCAGGCCATATTTAAAATAGATTTAGTAAAGAATTTCTGAAACATTGAGTGGAAAATAACTTTTTACTCCGAGCTATTTTAGCAAAAAAGCTAAAAGCAAAAAAGCTAAAATAGCTAAAATATCAGCCTTTTGGGATTTGACTATGAACTTCGCCTTTCTGAGTGTGACATCCGAATGCCACTTGGTGTTTTGGAAGCAACCTTTCCCTTAGAAACCAGGATGACACATCACTGTCCACCACGAGCCGTCCATAAACACATCCGCCCACTTATTCAAAAGAAGAATGCTAAAAGACCAACAGTTCTCAAACCTCCTGGACTCAGAGCGCTGGACCTCTGTTGCCCGACCCCTGTTCTAATGTATCTATTCCTCACCCAGGTAATAATCTCACACTTCATGAAAGAAGCCCGACGAGTTACAGCAGGGAAACACACACACACACACACACACACACCATGGAAACCACTGGAAGAAGCACAGAAACAAAATCTACACTGATTCACCATAGAACTTCTATACTGGTAGGGTAAGAATTTGCCTTAGAATTAGAATAAAAATTCTGAAAATTCTATTAGAATACTGATGGTACTGTATTTGAGACATGTGCATAAATGAGATGGTCAACAGGCAGACCCACAGATCAGCACTCATCCCCAACAGTCCCACAGACTAACACTCATCCCCAACAGTCCCACAGACTAACACTCATCCCCAACAGTCCCATAGACCAACACTCATCCCCAACAGTCCCACAGACTAACACTCATCCCCAACAGTCCCATAGACCAACACTCATACCCAACAGTCCCACAGACCAACACTCATCCCCAACAGTCCCACAGACCAACACTCATCCCCAACAGTCCCACAGACCAACACTCATCCCCAACAGTCCCACAGACCAACACTCATCCCCAACAGTCCCATAGACCAACACTCATCCCCAACAGTCTCAAAGATTAGTACCCACCCCTAGGAGTCCCACAGATCAACATTCTTCCCCAACATCAATCTAACCCAGCCATGGTTACAGGGTGTTAGCATACTCAGCACTTCACCTAATTTCATGTGCATCTGCTTTGACATTCACTGCCATCCATGAAAAGACGATTAGCTATATGTGTTTACATAAAGCCGTTCAGTAGCAATCATGTTCTAAATCTTACACCTGCAAAATATTTTACTTTGACTACAAGCATTTCATAAATATTAGGACTTGTATTCAATGTCTTGAATTTTTTAAACACAAAATTCTTGACCTGTGTGCTCAGCAGCCTATTTTGCAGCACTTAACACTCTTTGCTGTTCTTTTAACCACTAAAGTCAGGTGTGCCATGTCTTAACAGTTACACACTGTAAACCTCACCGGGTAGCTTATAGTAGAAAAGTAGTGGGGCCTGCATTCCGGCACTTGCTCCAATGAATAAGTGTTTAGTGAGAAATAGAGACGACGCCGGAATCGATGCGTCCCTGGCACGTGCTGCGTTCGAGTGCCGGAGGCCGTGGTGACCGAGCGGCGTGAGAGCAGAGGGCAGATCGTCGTCCCATTTTAACAGCACCTGTGCCTGCTCCACTCAGATACAAGTGCAAAAGACACAGAACACAGACGTAGGTATGATCTGCACAGGAGGCCAGACATTTTCAAATCATGATCTAATCTTTGCAGAAAACCAGTTTTCTTTTGGTGGAAAACACAGATACACACAGACACACACACACCTGCAGATCGGATGCTTCCATGCTAATCTCTGGCAGTCCTACAGGACAAGCTTTTCCATGTAGTGTATCTGAACCAGCTCAGGGCTGCAGCCGCTTGGATGAGAGCCTGTTTAGGCGGAATCCGTCGAGCTTCCTGGGGACAGAGGATTAACTTTCTAATTAAGATATCATGATTGTGAGTGGCAGAGTGGCCAGCTAATGCTGACCTGACCCAGACAAAGCACCCATAAAGAAATCCATGCCAAAAGCAGACAGAATGGATGTTAGAAAGACTCAGATAACTTTGTATATCTGTGCGTGTCACTTTTGTATCAGAAGTGGTTTGCTCATCCAGCTAGTGTTTTGCTATTTGTTAATAATTTTGGTATTATAACAAAGAAGACAATTTGCCTTTTTACCCTGTGAGCGAACGCCCCCATCTGAAGAGAGATTTGCTCAGTGACTTTCCCTGTTCAGCTGTTTTAAAAGGTAGTAAGTCACAACAGCACCTATATGACTGCCTGCCTGTCGTCTCCCGAGGAAGCTAACAAAAACACAATTATAATGGATCGCATTTGTGAAGCGCGATCAAATGTGCAGCTAGTCTACATTGGCCTCATCTTTAGATAAATTCGTCTGTGCTTAAAGTGGCAAGGCTGAACGTGCTCATGCTCATACCTATTTGCACTGCTACCGTTTATGCTAAATAAAACACATTTATCGACGCAGACAGGTTCATACGATGGTAACCACAAGCAGCCATGAAAAAGGAAAAAGCCCCTTTTCAATGAAAAAGAAATTCACAAAACCTCGAATAGATCAATAAGAACATGTGTGCTTGTCACGTCATAAGAGGAGGAGGTCATGTGACTGCTCATGCAGATAATGGGTGGAGGATCAAGATGTTGTCATAAATGAATAAATTATTGTGTTGTGAGTTCGCTTCCTCTTACATCAGTTCATGTTCACATTTTTAATATAAATGACTGAATGACTCTAGCTCAGTGGAGGTGTGTGGTGGTTTCAGTTATACTGTGTGTATTAGTCAAGATTCAGACTCATCCTGACAAAAACATTTCTATGACATATCCATACGTCTTCCATTACTGTTTTAAGGATGTTTCTACCCATTCAGTACAAAAGTGAATGCAAATCTGGTATTGGAAATGTAAAAATAAAACAAATATACACTTGATAAAGCTTAAACCACTGACTAGATTTTTTAAATTTAATTTCACATTAACTTTAAATAATAAGGATTAAAATCATGCAAAATAACTATAATGTTATATTATTTCCTGCGAGATGTACGTTCATACGTGTATTGTTCCGTGCACAACAACACTCGTTTTGCTTCACGTGGTTGACTCACGCTGCCCCTCCCACGTTTGAAATGTCGTAGGTGTTCAAAAAGACGGCTGGTGCGTCCTTGGTGTTAAACTTTTGCGCGATAAGTCGGAGACGTTTCAAAGCACAACCAAGCACTGTTAAATGCGCGTTTCCCTGGAACCCTTCGCTCGTAATGAAGCTAGCAGGCGGAGTACATACGATATGTGGTGTATTTGAAGGTTTCCGTGGTGCAGGGCCTACTCACGACCAGACAGTGATGCAAAGTATAGAGATTAGTGTACTCGTATAAAGTATTAGTGTACTCGAAGGCTGTATTTGTAATACTGCACCTTTTAAAACAATTTAGCGAATATCTATATTTTTATTACTTTTCTCATTACTACGACCATTATACACTACCTTGGACATCATAAATAATATAATAAATAATTTTTATTATTACTTTGTACTATCGACATAAAAACACTAAAATGAGAGACTCCATGATTTTGCTACAGAACCACACAAATCCCAAAATTTTGTTTTAACTACCGTGACTTCCATTGCTGTGTATGGCAAGGTTTTGCCGTAAATAAAAACACTAATTAATTAACCTCATTAATGTATAAAAATATATAAATAAAGAGAATCAGTGTATTGCATGCACAACAAAATAAATAAACAAATGTTAAAAAAGGGCCACATAGGCCCATCCTTCTCCATGTCCAGCTCTCTGTCTCTCTATGTGTGCAGCATAGAGGCATCACACCCACTGGCCTGCAGTGATCCACCATTGCAGCTGAGTTGAATGAAACATATCTCCTGCCGCAAGACCACTGGACCTAACACACACACACACACACAAACACACACACACACAACCGAATGGCGGCCCCTGGCTCATCCTTGTTCTTGTGAGAGGTCACCCTGTTTCACTTCTTCTTTACACACACACACACACACAGAACCCAGCAGTGCTGTATGCTACACATCCCAACACACACTGAGAGAAGAAAATGTAAATCTATAGGAGTACGCAATTCATGGGTCTAATGCCCAAACAGCGTAAGCTCTGTCAGTGTCTGTTCTGATGATGTATGTTGTTGCTCACAAGAAAAAAATAATAATTCTACTCAAAATGTTTTGAGGCTTTGAGCAGATCCAGTCACTCAACCTTCGACCCAGAGTGGAAGAGAATTATAGGTTTGTGTTCGGGGGAGTGAGCTCATCACTGTGTGTGTGTGTGTGTGTGTGTGTGTGTGTGTGTGTGTGTGTGGAGGATGTGATTAGTGATAGAGTGGAAGACAGGGAGGCATAGAGATACAGAGAGGGAAAGAGAGAGAGACATTTATGATTAGGTAAAACAAGAGATGCAGTGTGTGGTTCAGAGATATGGTGTGTGGTTCAGAGATATGGTGTGTGGTTCAGAGATGTGGTGTGTGGTTCAGAGATGCGGTGTGTGGTTCAGAGATATGGTGCGTGGTTCAGAGATGTGGTGTGTGGTTCAGAGATGTGGTGTGTGGTTCAGAGATATGGTTCACGTCTGTGTTCCACATCTCAGTGAGAGTTCAGGAAGGTTTGCTGGCCAGAATGAGAGTCTTTCAGAGCAGGATTCTATATGTACCATCCAAATAAAGACTACAGGTCCTCTCGGGGCATTTCTAACGCCACCCGATCATAATGAATGTAGTCATTTCATTATTTTACGCATTTTATCAAGAAGCAATTGAGAGCACAAGTGAAATGTTCCTCACGTGTGAAATACTCCTCACATTTGAAATATTTCTCACTCTTCAGTATTTCCATTTCCTATATACAAGTCTTCTTGTTGGAGAATTTCCACATTTTGACTGAAAGTTAATCAAAGATGACACTTATTGTTATAGGCTCATGCAGCAGGATGTAGTAACATCTGAGGATCAAAGCAGCAGTATGTCACTGATACAGAATGAACACATTCAGCCTCTGTTACTAGTTCATGGTTGGCTAACTGGGATTTCTGAGTAATTAAAATATCTCCAATTAAATAAAATACCATTATGGAAAATTCACAGAAGAAAAAAAAAAGTCTTTCTTTTTAAAGGAGCGGTTATGAAGGGTGTGAGGAGTGTGTAGGTGTGGAGACAGAGAGTGTGTAGATGTGGGTGGAGGATCAAATAGGCTGATGTTGTTGAACACAAATGTGACTTGAATACTGTTAGCCAGGTACAGTTCTCCACAGTGTCGGAAATCCCCTCAGATACCTGCAACTGTTGGTCAGATCACAACCCTGCGGACAATGTAAAAAACCTAAGGTATCATCATACAGTTATAGTGCTAGACATTTGAGAGAGAGTGAGAGAGAGAGAGAGATATATATATATATATATATATATATATATATATATATATATATATATATATAGAGAGAGAGAGAGAGAGAGGACAAGGAGGGCAAGAGAGGGGAGAGAGATTTAAGCTTTAAAAAATATAGAACCCTTGCTATCTGTTGGTCTGTCAGTCACCTAGCAACAAGCAACCCCTTTGCCCCCCACCCAAATCCGGCAGTCTCTTTAATTTACCCAGCATGCTGAGAGAAGGTTCTGTGTGTGTGTGTGTATGTGTGTTCAGGAACTACTGAGTGCACACCATTCTACAGCCTATTGACCACAATGTCTTTTCTCTCTTTTTTCTTAAAAACCTACAATACCAATCCAGACAAAGACACAGGGAGAGAGGGAAGTCCCTTAGAAAACACACTTACACACACACATTCACATACCCACACGCACCCACACACACTCACATTGACGCACTCTCTCTCTCACACACACACACACACACACACACAGGGTACAGACCCCAGGAAAACACACACACACGGCAGGGCAGACCCCCCGAGCAAACAGGGCCCCCCCGCTTTGTTGGACAGCACAATGGAAATGATGTTCTTTTTCAATTTAGGGCTTGTTAAGTCCTACACTCATTCCCTTCAACCGCACATTCACCATCACCCCGAAAACATATTACACAAAGTGAGACAGAAAGAGATAGGATGCCAGGATGTATTTATATACACTATATATACACTATATGTGTGTATACAAACATAAACTACATTATCTGAAAGGTAAACAGTCACGAGAGAGTCAGTGTTTGTATATGCTTTCGTCTCTTTTCAGCCGCCACGAAATCAACAGTCACCCTTTTACTAAAAAGAACACGAGAGCGTGGGCACTCACGCGCGGCCACACACACACATACGCGCGCGCGCGCGGCTCCGGTGTTATGGTTGCAGAATGAACGCACTGTACCCTAATCGCTGAATCAGGCAGACATGCCACTCAGCAACTGCGTTTTAGCTATCCTCGGCCAAAGCAAAAAGAGGCGCGCGTATGATTATAAAAGCAGGAGCCTAGTGTATAAAATGCGAGCGAAAGTGGGTTTCCAATATTATGACAACAGGAAAGGTAAAAAAAAGAGGCGGAACGAACCGAGTTATGTTTAAGAAGAGTGACCTGTATCAAAAATGTTTAAAGGAAAAGACATGTGTTGAGGTTCCAAACAGTGACCACGTTTAACTGGTTTTCAGAAGTTTCTTTCAACGGACCTGGCGATCGGAGAGTCATGAATGTAGGTTATTGATATCTAATTTCGGTCATGTTCTTCGCCTTTTTGCCGTGACAAAAACCGCCACACTTTTTTTCTGACTCGGTCCTTTTCAAACGCTTCTTGACGGTGAACGCTAACCTTGGCCACACCTGAGTCTGCATTCATGCCCAGGACCCTGGAAAAGGTTTTTCGCACCTTTTGCAAATCCGCCATAGCTCCAGATGAATAGCGTGAAAGGTCCGTGCACGTGGCAAACTGAAACGATGTCCGTGAAAGGCATGCAAAAGAATGGTGAATATTACGCCGACGAACTCTCAGGTGATATCAAAGAAACAGTCTGTATCTTAAAGACATGGACACAGAGACCTAGAGATTTAAGAATATTCCTTTAGGCGCATGGCCTACGTACACCTATACACTATACAGTACGCTCTGAAATTTTCTGCTCTATAAACATATGTTTGCACAATGAAGAGACTGGTGGTGAGCGTAGTATTTTAGTGCATAGCAGATACTGACAAAACCCAGAATCGCTTATCGGACGATGGAAAAAAAATCTTACAGGTTGTTATTTAGGCAACAAGTGAGAATCCCTTTCATCCAATGCGCGCCATCACTCTAAGACATCAATTACAGAGATTACGTCTGACCCCGCTATCCACGCTCCAGTCATGTCTGCTTCGGCGACAAAGGCGCTTGGTGAGGTCACGCGGCACCTGCGACAGGGCACGACCTCGGTCCATTACCGTTCCGCGATAGTATAGGGAGAAAGGGATGGTGGCTGTACGACCGTGTTCAATAAAAATAACACCCCACTCAATTCCCCAGTAGCAGCAGAACCAAGCTTCTGGCACTAAAATCTACGCGCAAGGGTCCTGGCCCAGTTCACGAAACATGGTAGAGAACTATCGCCTCAGCTAACTATGTTCTTTTAATGGCACTAAAAATTATGCCAGATTTTTAAGCAACACGCACAGATATCCTATATTAACGGAAAATTCTCCTCCAAACTCCCGTTCGACGAGCTTGTTATAAATGTATCCCTGTTAAAAAACTATTCAACTCATTTTAATTATTTTCACTATACGAGAGTAGGTCAAACGTATGTCACAAAAAAGTAGCCACAAGAATCATATTAGCCTATATAGTTAGAAAGCATTATCCATGAAAAATGTATTTCTTTAGGCCTATGTAATCTAGTCAACATTTCTAGAACTTTAATTAAGGTACCTGCATTTGAACTAAAATGCTTTTTAAGAGACAAACGATTTAAATGCATGAAAAAAGAAACAGTGAAAAATCAGTGAATCAGTGAAAAACGTAGACTGTTGATTTATTAGATGACTGATAACATCGGAGTCTGGATTTAAAACGATCATGTGTAACTCACTAAACCATATCATCAGCATAAAAGCAAATACTAAATTAAGCCTCAATACAATAGCGCAAAAAACAAGTTTCTGGAAGGATAAATATATAAAAGGATATAAATTACTGAAGAATGAATGTAAATTTAAATAAATAATAATACCAACAAGCAGAGACTACAAGCACTGTTAATGAGGAATTAATGCATATTTATTAACGTTTATTTAGCCTATATAGGGCTAGAACGAGTTGTATCATTCTAAGAGCCTTTTTCGACAAAAAATATAGGGTATGCATACAAAATGTCTTTCAGTTTGTAATGGAATGACATTTTACTTTTGAAGACATCACAAACCGTAGTTTTTCAGAGAAAACCCTGCACGTGGCGTTATGTTAGTAGTCAGTTACTACACTGTTTAAAAAAGAATTAAAAAATCATAAAGACGTTACTCTGCAATTATCAAACATACATTTCTTACCTTTTGGACATTCAAGGCCTATGACTTTCACGTGGAACCCTTTTTTGTAGGCACTATGTGGATACGACCTTCACCTTGCCTCCCTAACTATGATAGAATAGCAGCTAATTGAAGGCGGTTGAACCGCAAGCCGTAAATCAAGAACCATCAAGTAGAAAAACGTCTTCATCGTAATTACGTATCTTGCCATTATGGACCGCGAGGACCCGGTTGGACCACCCAAAGCCACGCTTTCTCCCCGGTTCCTTCGCCTACAATAGCGAGCCACTCGAGGCTGCCGCGCTCTGAAAAGCATGAATGGTCGCCAACAAGGGCCTGTGTGGCGCTGGAAACACGGCGGGACGGAACGGTGCAGCTGCGCGAGCGTTTGACAGAGAGTTTCCCAAGCCCCAATATTTTTAAAAACAACTCCCCACCTTTTGTTGTTCAGCAAAATGTTTTCGCCCGCCTGGTTCCTTTAACCACGATGCCTTTTCACCGGACGGCGTATAGCACCAGTCAACTTCTTCCAGTTTTTTTTTTATGAATCTAGCATTAGTGAAACAACTAAATTAGGTCTACTTAAACTTAATAAACAGCGAAAACGGAATATGGTGAAGCCCAGAAATGATCCGTGGGCATTTTAAAGCTTTATTTTAAGTATTTTGTTAGTGCGTTACTTTAAAACATTAATATATTAAAAAGGATAAAATCTGGTTTGAGAAAAATAATTAAATAGCAAACGCTCAGTGCTATTTTCGTACTTCTGGGGAAAAGAGTCGGCCGCCGTATAGGGCCTCCCGTCCCACTCAGCGTGACACGCTGCTTCAACGTTTTAAAGGATTCAAACTACAGATCATGTTTCCGCTCAACTGGCCAAGTCCTTCTTGCAAGTCTCCTTAAAGCGCAGTTTGTATCCAAAGCGGAAAAAATATATCGCAATAATAAAAACAATTTCAAAATAATCTTGCATTATCACAATTTAACACCATTAATAACCGAATGAGAATTCAATAATGCTGTTCATTCATTATGAAACGATAAAGTTCCTGGCCAGGATGTCTGCCCATCTAAATTCTAAAAGCCTTTCTGGACAACAATTTCATCATTTTAAAATGCTAACAGATTTCAAACCTTCTTCCTCAATTCCCACACATGAATATAGCCTTACTTTTTGCACAACTCAAACCAAACTCCAGCGAATAATGCTCTAGCAACAATACTGGTATAAGATGTCTCATCCCTCCAGGACAAACAGGGTTCATCAAAGGCAGACGCTCATCCAAAACCATACGTTTATTCAACCTCATTAGCATATCTATATCTACAGCGATAGTGTCATTCCATTGCCTTTCTAGATGCAAAAAAAATGCATCTCACCAGGTCGGCTGACAATTCCTGTTTCTATTACTACAAAAATTTGGTTGGGGAGAATTGTTCATGAAATGGATTAAGCTGCAATACCTATGCAATTATCTATGGCATCAACTATAAATAAATAGATAAATAAAAATAATGTCAGAATGATGAGGCACACGGAATGATGAGGCACACGGAATAATGAGGCACACGGAATGATGAGGCACACGGAATGATGAGGCACACGGAATGATGAGGCACACGGAATGATGAGGCACACGGAATGATGTCCACAACTCCACAATTGTGTTGCCTTATTCCCTGAACCAGTACAGTAGTCTCTGAAATCAAACAAAGTGATGGCATCACTAGTATTTCAACCAATGACCACATACAAAATCTATACTGGTACTACTGGTAACATTACACATGTAGATATACATGTCAGTCAGAATGAATTAGATTTATTTAACCTCAACTTTGCACTACTATTAAAAATAATACGAAGTTCAATGCTGGAGCGAACATACAGTTAGTTAAATGTCTGTATTACCAAAGATCTGTTCACAATGATGTTTGTCCAACTAATCATCAAATGGTTAAAGACAATCAACAATTCCATAACCACATTTTACTGGAATAAAGCCATACAGAAACCCAGTCATCAAGGAGTGCTTGGTGCACATCTTTATCGGTACGTGTCTCCCCCCAGTTATTCCTGCCCCCTGATGTCCCCTTCCCCAACGGTCAAATTAAACCTACGCCACTGAGCAAACTGGTTACGGTTCTTGTGTAAGTGGGTTTATAGCGACTACAAACACAATCTTGGGATGCAAACAGAACAATCAGTATGTAAACACCTTTCTATATTTCACTAATTCTTCTTTGACAACCTACAGGAAGCTACGTTCCTCTTGTACATACAAAATTACAAGGATGGAGCATTACACCTGTACACACTCCAAAGAACTGATATACATCCATACACCCTGCACAGAATTGAAAACATCCATACACACTCCACACAACTGACATCCAACAGGAGTAACAAGGAGTAACAATGAGCATACAAGCACAAACACATCTTACTCAGTACATTACTCAATATGTATAGAATTCTTATTCAGTTCATAAAACACATCCTCGCCAACACGGAAAAACCTAAATGGATCTAGAAAAGCTATAGATATAATAGATATACGTACCCACTATGTTCTTCACATTCTTGGTAATTATTTCCACTAAATCGAGATATGTCCACCAGTCAGTCAATTACGGAAAGACGACAGAATTAAAAAAATATTATAGAGCTCTTGCTCTCTCTGCTTAAAACAGCAGATCTGTGCACACATGGAAACATATCAAACCTATCAAATCTATCAAAAACAGACATGCCAACTAACAGCAAGCTACCTTTACTCCCCTCCGTACTAGAATAAAAGTCATTCTGTAGAACTGAGAAATGGAAGGATCGATCACAGTGGTCAGGCTTCTTGAAAAAACACATCACACAAGAAAACCAAAGAACTACTATTATATATGTAAACAAATATAAAAGTTCATACAAATATTCCATTTCTTAATATGTGAATTTTTATTTGGACTGGGAGTAAAATGAGATAACAGATCTCAGGATTGTGAAGCATTCAAGACAAAGAGTGAATTCATATCAAATTAAATATAAAGTCTTTTGTGGGGTGGTGATGCCAAATTTGAAATTGTCTGGCTTAAAAAAAAGAAATACACTTCGGGCTTACAGAGTACATCTCAATTTCTCTCATAACATTTTTGTTCACAAAGAAATTTGGTAAATCATGCCTTTCCACAAAATAAATGTCAGCATATTACAATGTATCTAGATCCGTGCATACAATTAACAAGATCGACTTCTTCCTGTTCCTGAAATCTGTCCATTCATCCATTGTGGAGAAAGGTTTTCACGATAGTACAGCAAAAGAAATGTTGGAATTTCTGCTGCTGGTCACAAGGGCGTCTTAATCTGCCCACTGGCAATGGCTATTTCGTTCTGAGAGAGATAGAAAGAAAAGGAGAGAGAGAGAGAGAAAGGGCAGGAGAAAAAGAGGACAGTCAGACAGATAAGAGAACCTGCGTATGAATGTGAAGATTCATCCATTCAAGCAGACACTTTGCATGTATGACCTGTAGCCAGACAGTACTGATCCCCCTCCATGACAGATACACTCTCTAGAATCACGATCAACAAAACAGCAAAAACAGTGTGTGTGTGAGAGTAGGGTGACGTGTTATCAGCCAGACTAAGAGTAGAGGCAGAGATAGTAGTTCTGAATATGCTGTGCTGAGGTGTGACGGGTCGATCGATATCAGTCCGCAAAACAGCTCAGCGTTTCCACCTAACGGGGTCATTTCTAGAGAGCGCCCTCGAAAATAAAGAAGCGGTTTATTTTGGGTCTATTTTCTTTATGATAGGAGTAATAGTCTTAATGTCTGTACTCACACAGTCGCTTCTGTATTCACATTTTAAAAACGGCAGACGTTATTTGCACCGTGGTGGAAGTAGCTGAATGTGTGCTGTTTACACAGACGTACACAGCATTATATACTGTTTACACCCAGATGTAAACACCATTATATGCCGTTTACACCCAGGCCTGTACTATTTGCATTCTGTTTCCACCTTAGCGTAAGAGCACGACGTTCCAACACATGCTTTTTTATTCATTATAGTCAGAACTGATTCAGTCATTTATGTATATATATATATATATATATATACACACACACACACACACACAAATAAATATATATCTCAGAGGCTGTTTGAATCTTGGGTTTCTCCTAGTGGTCCCTCTTGAGGAGTTTTCCTTTTGAACCTCCATTCTTCTCATTGATCTGATCGAGTTTTGTTTTTGATTAACTCTGTTGTTTTCACTAGGGCTTGGATCTGGATTTCTGCAGACCTGAACACTGATTGTATGAAATAAATAAATAAGAAAAGCACTATACAATTAAATTTGAATGGAATTTAATTAATATGATTGTGTATGCGCACACAATTGTTCAAGAGGTGCATAATGTGCCCTGACCACTGCAGTCATGTGCTCAATCCCATTGTTCAATCTATTAATCTATTATTGTTTTCTCAGATATATACGGTGCTCAGCATAAATTACAACACCCCCAACACCCCCCAATGGTCAATTTTCCGTTCTTTAAGATGCGCTAAACCGTATTATTGCAGGGTGAGGACTCCCTGTCCCTTTTGATCCACGCCTACTTCAGGAGGGTCGACTGCACCCACGGGCAGAGTAGCCTTATCAGTTCTGGCTCATCAGCGTATCTGCTAGGTCCAGGTGTGATCCCTCACACCACAACCAGCACACCTGATGGCTGAGAAATAACAACCGCCCAACTAAAGGTGGCGCGAGTTGTGACGAGAGGGAGAGCGCGGTGCCTGAGAGGAGAACCGACGTGACTGTCATCATCTCAGAGTTCCAGCAACATCTCCACTATGCGCACCAGTCCATGGACAGTTGGATCCACCTTACGTTGATGGACAACCCAACCTATGCAAACACCCACTCTAAAAAAGAGAAATAAACCACAGTAGATATAAAGTTTATTCGAATTGAATCACACTTAAACGATTCCTTCTTCACCAAAGCTTTACTGGTCAATTTTGACTGCTTTACAGTTACATATTATTTTATGCTTGGGAAGGAGTCTTAGTTCTTAATACTCAAGCATATCTGTACTTGGTCCAAGTACATTCATAGCACCGTACAGAAGAATGTGGTGCTCTAGTGAGCAAAGCTATAGCTTTTAGTAGCCTTCAAAATGACCACTTCTATGTCCACTTGTCTGGAAGTGGTTTGTTCCATGTGGTTCTGTGCAGGTATTGGACCGTTAATTTGATGTACTCTGTTAACAGAATCTGGACCAAGGCAATACCAGAACAGACATCTAAAATGACAGTCAGGCACTGAAAATATCAGCTGTGTATAAATAATGATGTTACAAAATATAGCGGAGTATAAATAACACATGACATGGACATGGCAAAACCATTTTAACTAGATCTAATGCCATGCTGTGGAATTTCAAAACAATACAAAATTAAAAGCTTCTACAAAAAACATCTAGAAAATAAAAGTAACCAAGGTAATGAGATTTAGTTCAGTACGGAATGAATGGATACTTTTTGATTCTTTAAAAAAAAAATCATTTGACCTTTGTCACAATCTTATAATGGCGCAAATGCCCAGCTACACTATATTGCCAAAAGTATTCACTCATCTTTCCTAATCCATAGAGTTCAATATGACGTTGGTCCACCCTTTGCAGCTAGAACAGCTTAAACTCCACAAGGTTGGTCCACAAGGTTTAGGAGTGTGGGGATTATAGATCATTCTTCCAGAAACGCATTTGTGAGGTCACATACTGATGTTGGACGAGAAGGCCTGGCTCTCAGTCTCCACTCTAATTTATCCCAAAGGTGTTCTATTGGGTTGCGGTCAGGACTCTGTGCAGGCCAGTCAAGTTCATCCACACGAGACTCTGCCATGGACCTTGCTTTGTGCAGTGGTGCACAGTCATGTTGGAAGAGGAAGAGGCCAGCTCCAAAGTCTTCCCACAAAGTTGGGAACATGGAATTGTCCAAAATGTCTTGGTATGCTGAAGCATTCAGAGTTCCTTTCACTGGAACTAAGGGGCCAAGACCAGCTCCTGAAAAACAACCCCACACCATAATCCCTCCTCCACCAAACTTTACACTTGGCACAATGCAGTCAGACAAGTACTGTTCTCCTGGCAACCGGCAAACCCAGGCTAGTCCATCAGATTGCCAGATGGAGAACCTCGATTCATGCTCTAGGCGGTGTGCTTTACAGCACTGCATCTGACGCTTTGCATTGCACTTGGACCATGGAAACCCATTCCATGAAGCTCTCTGTGCACTGTGTTTGAGCTAATCTGAAGGCCACATGAGTCACACAAGTCTGTAGTGATCGACTCTGCAGAAAGTTGGCGGCCTCTTCGCACAATGCGCTTCAGCATCCGCTGACCCCACTCCGTCAGATTACATGGCCTACCACTTCATGGCGGAGTTGCTGTCGTTCCCAAATACTGCCATTTTCTTATAATACAGCTGACAGCTGACTGTGGAGTATTTAAGAGCGAGGAAATTTCATGACTGGATTTGTTGCACAGGTGGCATCCTATCACAGTTCCACGCTGGAATTCACTGAGCTCCTGAGAGGGACCCATTCTTTCACAAATGTTTGTAAAAACAGTCTGCATGCCTAAAGGTGCTTAATTTTAAACACCTGTGGGCATGGAAGTGATTGGAACACCTGATTCCGATAATTTGGATGGGTGAGCGAATACTTTTGGCAATAAAGTGTATTACGTTTCAGGTACAAGTCACCTCTCAGTGGACACCTTCTATAAGTATGGGACCCCTACTTAATGACATACTGGACCCATATTGACTGTCATCTTTTACTTGTTTACTTGTATGTTTACCCTGTTGTGGAGGGTGCTGAGGGCTTTTCATTGTTTTATTAACTTATCATTTTGTCATGTCACATCTGCACTGTTTTGTTTTGCATTGTTTATGGATAAGTAATAAAGATGCTTAAAGGTGCAATGGGGCACAGGGTAAAAAATAAGCCAATCAAATGTACCCAGTTTAAAAGCAATAAACACACAAAAGCCAAATTCAAAAAGAGTCAAACCTGTGAGATGTTCTCACAGCATCAATACTGTCTCAGTGTTATACATCTACTAAAAAATGAAAGTGAAAGAAAGTGATGCACAAGCGCAGACCATCAATTTGTGGATGAATAGCCACCATTCCCAAATGTGTACAGACAGCAAACACTTCACATATTAACATCGTCACATATTAAACACTATTCAGTCGGGAAAGCAGGGAGGTTGTGTGGGCTTCACTGCGTTTAACTGAACCCTCGGAAGAAAAGGATGCCTGGTTCCTGGAGGAGAGAAAAGACACAAAGACGTCTGAAAGGACGGGAAAGGGCAATGCACAAAGCAGGACAAACAAAGGCCGCAGGACGTTCAGATGCCAAACGGGGTGCCACAGGACAGCCGCAAAGCCGACAGCAGTCATAGCACAGAGTGACGGAAGATGATAAAGGGTGCAGATGAGTGAGCAGAGAGCAGCAGACGCACGAATGATAACCACATGACCAGAGTAGCAGATCATAGGAGCGACACCACATGACCAGAGTAGCAGATCACAGGGGTGACACCACATGACCAGAGTAGCAGATCACAGGGGTGACACCACATGACCAGAGTAGCAGATCACAGGGGTGACACCACATGACCAGAGTAGCAGATCACAGGGGTGACACCACATGACCAGAGTAGCAGATCACAGGGGTGACACCACATGACCAGAGTAGCAGATCACAGGGGTGACACCACATGACCAGAGTAACAGATCACAGGAGCGAGACCACATGACAGGCAGCAAGCGAAGTGTCAGCCATTTGATGTTAATGCATTGATGAGTGTAAAAAAAGTTCAAAATCTGTCCCCAGTACTGTCTGATTACACTGCTCAAGCACCTGTCCCCAGTACTGTCTGATTCCACTGTTCAAGCACCTGTCCCAGTACTGTCTGATTACACTGCTCAAGCACCTGTCCCCAGTACTGTCTGATTACACTGTTCAAGCACCTGTCCCCAGTACTGTCTGATTACACTGTTCAAGCACCTGTCCCCAGTACTGTCTGATTACACTGCTCACTGATGCGTAGGTGGGGGATCTGCTCCATTGTCTCCCCTTTCTTTGTGAAAAAGTACAAAAATGCAATTCTTGTGTTTTGGCTACACTACGACTTTTGTCCAGTCCTCCAACATGCAACATAGCTGCCAACACGCAGAGTATATGTAGAGAAAAACATGAAATTAGAGCAGGTATACCTATTAAATAACATAACAGGTCCTGCCCTTTTAGAAATGCAACAACACCCTCACATCTGCACCAGTGTGTTCTACAAGGACTTCTTTCCCTTATGCTTTATCACAATTACTCACTTTGGAGAGTGGGTTTGAAAAGACTCATTTTCAGCGCTGGAAAACAACATTTTAATGTGTGCGAATGGGTAAAAACATATGAAAACATGCATTTCCCCCCCCATTTACCAGCCTCGCTGCGCCTTAAGCCCTCTTGCACAAACACGCGGAGATGGAACATAACGGGAATAAACAAACATCCGAGAGTCGGACGGTGGGAATATCTTACGGGGCAGCAGAAGCATGCTGGGAAACGCGAGGAGAGAAAGGAGCCAATCATGCGCACGACGACATGTCAACATAAAGAAGGCGGTGGAATCCGGCCTTGGCCGTCCCATTCTCATGCCGGCAGGTCAATATATCCGCGGCAGGCTCGAGAGACATAAAGGCCATATTGTTCCTCCCTCTTTATGAAGCCACCAGAGTGGGAGCAGTTTCACACAGAGCATGAGCAACCTACGTGGACGTAGCCAACACACAGCGCAGCACAAAAGTGGTGACTTCTCACCCTGGGCCGAGGTCGAGCGCTATAGATTTCACAGTTCAGGCACTGTACAGTGTACAGAAATCAGAAATCTGAATGGGGGACTCAGAAATGCACACTGAAGTTGTTTACCTGCTTCCAGATACCACTAATATACTTTTATTTTTGTTATACAGAAATTAACATCTTACAATGGACAGACCTCCCTCTCTCGTACATTATGGCGATGTACTTTAAAGAACCACCATAACCCCAGTACTGCTGTCCTGCCTACCTGAAAAGCACATTTAAAAAGTCCATTCTGGGCATTGGCAGATAGCCAAAAATGAGCTTAATATAATTATATGTACTAAATGCTACACTGATGTTATATACACTGTGTCCAGCAGTAGGTCTATCTGATATTCCTGTTGTGTATTACAAGTGCAGCCAGAGTCTGATCACAAAGCCTGAAGAACACTCACTCAAACACTGCCCCCATCTGGTGGAGTGTTACCAAACACTGGGTTCTGTGTAGTTCTACTGAACAAACTCTTCACAGAGAAGGTGCCAAGCTTGTTGGTAGGCAGGCAATACGGAGAATGTTATGAGATGATGTCATCAAAGAAAATGGCTGAAATTCCAACAAGGTGTTTCAGGCAGCTGAGAAAAGGTGATTCTTTGGGAGAGTGTGTGTGCTCGGCCTAGCAAGGCAATCATTTCACTGAACAGTGTAACTGTTCATTTTAAATAATAGTCTTGAATCTTGAATAAGGCAGGAGTATTTACTGAACGTCCACAATGTACAATAACTACACCGAGGAAAAATAATAATCACAAGATTTGTTCAGCCGGGACTGCTGTGATACATACGTCTTGGACATTCATGAAGATCACTAGTCTTTAAATTGGCAGTGTGTAACACAATGCCACAGTTGAAAACTATTTGTGGTGGTTCATAAAAGGGGCAATGCCAAACGCAGAGCTTATTAGGAAGTCTACGCTTCAGAACCAACTATTCACCTCAAGATGAAAAGAGTGAAGACAACTGCTTTATAACTAGTATTGATTTGGACATGGACATAACTCCTGCTAATAGATGACATACCAGTGTCTATACTGACATAATGCAGTGAATGACAAGAAACTGAAATGAAAGAAATCTGAATGAATGGGTACTGCCCATTCAGTCCCACCGAAAATTCAATTTAATAACTTTTCAAGGACTTAAGGATGAAGGCATATGAGGCGGACAGATTGATAGGCCAAGAACACTGACAATAAGCAAATCATGTCGGTAGAAGAGCAAGATGGGGAATGTGCTCTGGCTGCGGGAAAGTTAAAGTGTAGCATGCTGTCTGGCCTTAAGAACAGGAGCAGTGGGTACATTAGTGTCCTTGAGAGTATTTAGGATAGAGCTTCTCCAGAGGGAAGGAGGACTAAAAGCATTTTATTCATAGTTCGATAAGAGGACAAATGGACATCCTGTTAACAGAGTCAAATGAAGTCAGGTGGTGGGGGGGGGTGTGAATAAATAAAAGCGGGAAGAAGGACACAAGCGCAGGACACGAGGAGTAAAAAGGACGAACGGGAAGGCGATGGTGGCCTGGATGGGGGGAATGATGGAGTTTAAAGGAAAGAGAGAGAAACCCGCAGAAAATGAAATAAAGTGAAAATAGAAAGAGCAGCCGCGGAATGATCAACTGTGTCGAGAGGAAACGGAGAGACGTCTGGCACACTAGACAGAGACGGGGGACATGAACGTGATATAGGGAGGATCACAAGGGCAGATAGACGTGGCACTAAGACTGAGACTGAGAACAGGGATCTGAATCTGTTATTTGATACCATATGCACCGTATGCTAAACTGCTGTTCAACTAGTTGCGTGTGCCACGGGGGGATGTTATGTATGCAGCATGGATGGAGTGATCTGAGAGAGTGACGAAAAAAGGGGGATTCCGATGAATACGTGTGGTGCCGTCTTCAGAGTCCAAAAGAGCAGAAATCAATGAACCAATAAACTCAGTGAGCTGGTTTAGTGGGACAAGCAAAACATTCATTTGCTGAAGCAGTTTGCAAAACTATTTGAGAATGATAATGATCATGGACACGCACACACACACACACACCACACATGATCACAAAACACAAAATGTTAAATTGCTGAAACAGTTTGGAAAACCATTTGCGACAATGATCACGGACACACACACCACGCATGATTGCAAAATGCAAAATGCTCATTTGCTGAAGCAGTTTAGAAAACCATGTGCAACAATGATCATGGACACACACACACACACACACACGCATGATCAAACAGACCTGTATCCCATGAGGGCAACATTCATCCTCTCTCCCACTTACACTCCTCTGACTGCAACCAACCCGAACAGGAATGTCCTCTCTCCGCCAGCACAATGACAGACCTTCTAAGCCTCACTTTGAAGATTTTCTAAGGTTTGTTGTTTTGTCACCGGCCCCATCTGCTCTAGCGCAGAGTCAGTCGTCAAACACCACCACTACACAACCACCAACACCTAGCAACGGGATCGTCGCACCATTCAGTGAGCACACCTGATCACAGCACAGTGAGAGAGAGAGAGAGTGAGAGAGAGAGTGAGAGGCTCTGAAGGGCTTCATTCCAATCCAGGACACCCAGATCCACGTTTGTGAGACAGCAAGACTTTAAATGACTTTAGATGAGTTCTATCAGATGTATAGTAGCTTGGCAACAATAAAACCTGAAGCCAAACTCCACATTGTTCTTTTATGAATGAGGGGAAAGATCTGTTTAAACACATGAAAACACTTGCCTGTGTGTGTTTCATCCATGCTCGTCAAACATGGACTAGATCACATTTATTTTACCAAAGCATAATGAGATCAATCACAAGCACCATGTCTTGCAGACGGTGAAAGACTAAAACTCAACACACGTTTTCAAATAAAATAGGTTTATTTCCAGTCCGAAAAGATTAAAATGACAACAATAACAAAAGAAGACAGTTAAAAGGATGACTGGTGGGGTCACAATGTGTTAGGGGAGGAGCCATTCTTATGGATCATTCACTTTGTTTTGTGTACATATTTATAAATGAATACAAATATACATATTAATTATTTAATAAAAAATATCTTAGCTTATGAGGGCAACTGGTGGCTAAAGTCAACGGAGAGCAGTCCTGTGGTAAAGGAACAGGAGTGGGGCATCAGCGTGTGTGTGGGACATACGGAGGAGTACACGACACTAAGCTCAGTCCATCCAACTTCGCTTTACGCAAAAGCAGAGGAGGAAAAGAACTGAGGGGGGGGGCATTTACACTCTAAAAATGCACAAACGCAAGTGTTCTCAAAACAGATGAGATGGGCGGGGGGGGTGTAAGGCTACATTAACTGTGTGGTATGTATAGGAGAAAGGCATGTCCGTATCACTCACACACCAGCAACACTGCCACGTATTTACCTAGAGGAGCCCGAAAAGCAAACCACATTCAAAAGGTTTTATTGTGGCCTGAACGTTGAGAACAGCGTTGGTTTGGATGTGGAACAGTCCCAGAAGAGAACAAAACAAAAAAGTAAATGAATTTTTAAAAGTGTGGGGGAGAGGGTTCCAATTAAAACAAATGATTATGTTACACAGTCCAGTGATGAGTTTAGTCTGCAGAAATGAGCCTATGTCACTTGTGGGCAATGGAGTTGGACGTGTGTACGTGCGCGTGTGTGTGTGTGTGTGTGTGTGTGGTGGCACTGTAAACCAGTTCACAACATGGTTCTATGGCAACTATACTATCTAAATAAAACGTGTTTAATCGCCCGTCATTAAGTGTTATACATGGTTTGTATCTGTTAAATGTTTTGTGCTGTAACCTTGAGGATGGGGTGTTACTGTAACAGCAAAGCAATACGACTCCACGCACACAACACCGTTTAGCACTAAACCAACCTCTCTGAAAAAGAACAGCGTGAGCTGCCTTTAACATTCAGTGTTATCTCAGCTCATGTTTGCATCTCGAGAAAGATCAATGATCCACATTTCTATTTTTTGGTAATAAATCTCAGCATAATTGAACAGAAGCACGTAGTGAAGCAGAATGTGTTCGAAACCTTGGTCCTGTTAATCAGCACAGCAGGTGGACAGGGCAGGGGAAGGAACAACGCACGACAACGTCACCGGGAGATGATCGGGTGTGTGTTACAAACGCTTTATTCACATCAGGTTAAAAGCATTCAACAGGTGCCTCTTGGCACCATCATCTCACAGGTCCACATGGATCTTACACACAGCTCAGATGTGCCAGGAAATGGACACTCTAACAGCACTGTTCTGCTTCTCGGTGACCACAACTATGACTGCTGCTCATTGTTTAGATCATTATTATTATTATTACAAAAATAGTCAGGTATCCACACCCTTAAAAGGGCTGCTTACTGGTCGACCTAACTCAGTTGCATGCGGCCACACAAAAGCACCATGACAAAGCCTGTGGAGGGGGAGGGCGGGGCAGGGGGAGGGGCTACGACAACACTTCATTAGATTGTCAGTTTTGTTACAAGGTGAAGAAAGTACCCTGCGTGGCTCGAGATGACGATTCGCAGCTTGGTCGCGAGGGGAACAGTCCCACGAGGGTGGAGGGGGAGACGATTCGCCATTAAACTGCCCCCATGCAAGTACTTGAACACACCAGACAGTCTTACTATGTCCGACGCCCGTCTTACTGAAGTAGCCCGACCAAACCTTTTCTAGCAACATCGTCTATTGTGGAGGATTAGCATGGGAGAATGGACACAGAAACGTTTCACATCAAATTCCAGGCAAATACGAGTTGAAAACCGAAAAACTCCAAGTACAGTAACCATATCCGTCTCTCACTTTCTCTCTGTAGAAAAGAACACGAATGTCCCATCTACAGGTGTCATACAGCATTGGACAACGGAGACAAGGAGAAGCAAGTAATGACATCACCTGTCCAAATCAATTGAATCAACTCAAGCACCGTCTCAGCCAATCAGACAATTACCCATACACTCTAGCACTAAATCAGCCAATCAGACCATTACCCATACACTGTAGCACTGACTCAGCCAATCAGACCATTACCCATACACTGTAGCACTGACTCAGCCAATCAGACCATTACCCATACACTCTAGCAGCAAACAGTGTTCTGGTGTGTTCCTTATTAGTAAGAGATATTAGATTATCCCAGACTGCAAACACAGACATACACTCGGACCCAGACGAGCTCTCAGGATCGTGCCCCATTTGTTCTTTGTTGAAAGTCAAATTACATCTATACAAAAAAATAATAATAATAAAATCACTGGATTAGAAATGAAGGATATGTAAAGAGTGATCTGAGGAGGGTAGTAGTGAACAGCAGAGGAGTTGGTAGTAGTGACCGAGGGCTCGTCTACTTTATCTGCACAGTTCAGACTTTCCACTCACGTCTTGCCCACCGGCACAAAAGCAGCATGTCTGTGTATCGCACGCCCAAGGAAGGTTCTTCACACGCAAGCCACACCGCTAAGAGCACGATGAACCAAGCAGCCCCACACGGAGAGGCGCGTACATCCCTCCCTCCCTCCCTCCGTAGGCAGGTCAGAGTAGGGGTGTGTTGGGCAGTGGCACGTGTGTTTCCTCTCCGGAGGAGCCAGCTCGCTCGCAACAACTTGCACCCTTCGCAGCGTTAAGTTAAGCAACGAGGTTTAAGACGCTCCGGGTTTTGCAATCACACCCAGGTGCTTTTTGGGGGGGCTGAGCCTGCACAGGACTCACACGCACACACAGACATGCACGTCTGAACACGCACGCACACAAGGACACACAAACAGACACACTTGAGCTTAGCTTAGTTTAAGGAAGAGTTCAAATGGTTTCTTTCATACCAACATTCTTAGCCATATTTATAGAGAAAAATAAACGAGGGAGGGTGGGCAGTAGCATGTCCAACAGGAGGACAACGTCAGGGCTTGACAGTAGCAGGTAACACAGGAAGACACCGTCAGGGTTTGACAGTAGGAAGTAACACGAGGACACCGTCAGGGTTTGACAGTAGCAGGTAACACAAGAGGACACTGAATGATCCAATCAAAAGAAAGTGGACAGGCCCCCCCAAAAAACACAAATCATCATATTAGAATCTTGATGGTTTGATTTACAAAAAAGCTTTCAGCACGGTCAGCCTATGTTGTTTACCCGTTTTGTTTAAGGAGCAAAAATGACAGAACTTTTGGTTTGTTTGTTTTTCCCATTTAAAAAACAAACAAACAAAACCTCCCATAGAAACATGGGCGGGGGGGAACTGGGCGGGGCTTAGTGCTGGAGGGGAGGGAGTTGCTCCGAGCAGACACCATCACTCCTGGCTTGAAGGAACAGAAAGGTCGATTGTGCAGAAAGCGTCGCTCGTTTCCTGTTGGATTGGGTTGTGTCATGGTTTGTATTTTTTTTTCTCTTTTTTTTTTTGCTGTTTTTTTTTTTAATTTAATGTCAAGCTGCATTAGATACAGGCTCTTCTTTATACACCACAATTGCACTTCACAAAAAATAAAAACAGAAATATACAAACACAAGGAAATGTGAATCAAATTAATTACAGCAAAAAAAAAAAAAAAAGTCAAGAGGATAATCAAAAAAAAAACCAAGAACAAGGAGGGGGAACCTGTTTGCCTCTAGCTGCGCTAGATCTTGGGGAGGGCGATGATTGTGGGGAAGGTTACATGGTTGAGGAATGGCGAGATGCAGCCCGTGGACGCGTGGAGGTGCCTTTCTGCAGGTAGATGGGGTGGCGGAAGCGAGGGGGGAGGGGCTTTCCCGCTCTGGCGCGTCCTCTGAGCAGTCTGGCGCAGCTGGGCGGAGCCAAAGCTGTAGCAGGGTCTGACGCAGGTGTCCGGAGCGCCCTCTAAAGGGCCGACAACGCTACCACATGTCATCAGTGGACGCGGAGTCCTTGAGTGGAAAGAGGAGCAAGAGCAGCTTATGAGACGCTACCCACTTCCACCTCAGCGTGAGAGTGTGTGTGTGTGTGTGTATGAGAGAGAAATTAAAGAATAGACGTTTACAAGGAGGACTGCATTGTGACGACTGACTGGTAGATGCAAAATAAAATGATCAATGGATGAAACGACGATGGAGATCTGAAACATCAATATATATAAACATCTACTTTCTCATATATAAACTGGATCCTCCTTTGCTTGTGCAGCTGATGAAGAACCTCTGTCCGAAACGTCCTGTTTCTGAGGATGAGAGGATTACTGACGTTTTGAAATAAAATATTCAAAACATATTTTTCCCAAGATGTAACCATAAGTGTCCCTTATAAATAACAACAAGCTTCGATGACGATGCATTATCTTTGCCTGAATAAAAACTTTGTATACAGATATTCAATTCTGAAAGGCAAAATGAAAACCAGATGTATGCAAACTACCATATCACACCGGTGTTTAGAGAAACCCAGTCCCATGCCAGCATACATGGATAAAATCAGCTACACCATAAACAGATGTTTACTACGAGTTTACTGCGTTTGCCGTTAACTGAGGCTTCCCTCAAAACACGAGCCATAGCCAGTCCTGAAATAAAGCTCCACGCCAGGCCCTGCTGAAGGTCCCGCAGTCGCCCTCTGTCCCGACGCCTCACCATCACGCCCAGCACACTGATGCTGCAGACTACAACGCTAGTCTCCTCCAGGGATGCTCCGCAGGATCTCGCGACCAAGCTGCCAATGTCACGTCGGTGGTATGCGATCTGAATGTGTGCCAACACAGGCCAGTTCTCAGGGTTCCTCCTCTACACAGGCAACCTCTGCTATACGCAATGCAGCGTTGACCTTCCATACGATTAACAAAGCATGGACACGCACGTCTCATAGTGCTTGTGGCGATGTACTGCGGTTAGAGTTGGGTACGGCAGAGATACGCCGCAGGACCACGACGTGCGGGTTTAGTTATCATGTGAGGAATACGCACGTTTACAGAGAAGTGATCGGTTTAAAATGCTGGAACCTTTTCAGTCCAGTGGACGGTTGCTCAGATTTAAGGATTACGGGACGATCAGCTCAGCCAATCTGTAGTCTGCACCCACCCCATCGTCCCAAGTGGCCGCATGCCCTCGGCAAACATCCAGCAGGCATCACTACACATGACGAAACACCCCCAACATCTCCAGACAGCACCCACACGTTTGTACATGGCCAGTGAGTGTAAGTGTAACTTTGTTGTTTGTTTTTGCATAGAGCCTTTAAAAATAAAAAGACTGAATACATTTTTTGTACATTTGTACATGATGAACAAGATGAAATCCAAATGTTCAGTGAAAATTATCGGAAAGAGAAAAGGACCTTATTTTTGTATCTGTACGTAGGCCTAAATGCATGAAATGAATAAAAAAATTAATTAAAAATGTCACAGAAATAATTTTACAATGATAAAGGAAAATGACGAGCTAATTAAAATACACCAGCGTTCCAACTGTGGGGGGTTCAAATTAGCAGCAAAACTGTCACTTCAGAGGACACTGTGCTGGTATCTGGATTGACTCAAGGTCAGAGGACTCCGGTTCATCACTAAAGCAACTACATCAGAGAAGTGTGGGCACTTACTGAACTCACAGCATTGCAGCAGTGTGTGCAAAAACTGAAAAAGTAGCAAAAACCTCTGATTCCACCTCCATTTTGCTAAGGTGTGTAGACAAACACTGTCAGCACTGATCTATCAGGGATTCCCCTAAAGAAGCCATTCAGTATTAAGCACAAACACATGAACTTCACTACAGCTGTAACCATCAAATGTAAAACGCAATGCTATCTGGACTCCGCTGAGAGCACACTGAAACGCCAAAATTATTGCTTTTTGAATGAAATATTCATTATATTATGAAATTAACCTTATGAAAATTAAGTGTTTTGTTTAATAGAGAATAATACAAAAACAATTTGAGAAAGGGGAATGTAGAATGATCTGAATGGTGGAAATAAAATGGTGTAGAAGTAACTACAAGTTAATAACTTACACACACACACACACACACACAGATGAAGGGAGCCCAGTGTTTTCCCATCATTAACCACGGTCTACCATCATTAAAGCACAAACTGAGAAACCAATACATGCCACGTTTAGCATTCATGCACACTAACGGACAAGCACGGAGACACGAGGAGGCGGTCGCACGGGGAGGCGGTCGCACATAGGAACGGACACAAACGGTCATACTCACTGTATCCTCGCTCCTGTATGGGTTAAGTTTGTTGTATACTGCTTCAATAACGCTTCGCCTGCAAAAAGAAGTAAAATTCAATAAATTACAAAGCACTTATGCCTCTATACATGTTCTCTTTAGTTGTTTCTAGCATTGCAGACAATCAAACATTAAATCATGATTAAATCTCAAAGAATTTCCCAGTTTCACATCAGGCATCTATATTAGCAAAGCAAACAGGTATGTTATCCAGTTCTAAATAAAGAAGATTTGAAGGCATTGCAGCTGGCCAATAAGAACGGAGCGCTCCTGAGGACTCCGGGGGCCGTGCACATGCACGCAACCCTGCTGCTGCAGAAGCCGTGCCCTGCACTGTGCCCTGCACTGTGCCCTGCACTGTGCCCTGCACTGTGCCCTGCACTGTGCCCTGCACTGTGCCCTGCACTGTGCCCTGCACTGTGCCCTGCTGTAGGACCTCCGCGAGCGGTTGCCCAGCAACGCACGGGGCGACGCCACAAACGTTCCACTCGCAGTTTCAAGTCTCAGCTGATGCAGTTTTTGTCTGTTTAAAACTATTATGCACTTAAATTGAAAGCTTTGAAATCAAAAGTACCTCACTAAGATAACCATGTAAAAATACCACACAGACTTCTCATACACAGCTTCTTTTTACAGAGTAAAAGAAGAAAGAGATCGCCACATTTCTACAAGCCAATCGAATGGTTGTCACATGGAAAGCACAGGGGAGGGCCTGGGGAACACTGCTCCTGAGACCGCCCCAAACCAGGCTGGGACGCCCCCAACCCGCCCGCTATCTCCCCCCAGCCCAACCGACGAGCGTCTGAGCGGTCCGGCCCACCCGTGCACCGTCGCAGAGAGAAGCAGACCTGTGCTTCCTCTTCTGTGGTGCGTGATCTACCCGGCTCTGGTACGAGCTCGCCAGCCCTAGCACGACGTGCACGCCGCTGCACCCGTCATGAGAAGCAGACTACATTTCCCAGCATTCACTTCCCCAAACGACGAGACGCCCCTGGAGCTTGCACCAGTCGCGAGAATGGTATGGCACCACCAGTCTGAAGTGAACAGTGGAGTTTCCCTCTCTCAGTGGGTGGAACAAATGCTAGTTATTTTTAACGTAACTGCAGGCTGAAACATCTTATGAGCAGCAATTAGTTTAACTGGATTCGTTTTTCCAAATCAACTGAATGGCTGCTTTAGCACCACTATAACACACTTCTTTTCTGTAATGTCACAGAATAGTTGAAAAAAAAATATGCAAAAAATACCACACGGACAAAGTTTCCAGTGGTAATAACTGTTTTTCTAAGTGTAGGTGTGTAAGAAATGGAGAGAGACAGATAGAGTGTGTGTGTGTGAAGAGGGAGGGAAAAGACCCACTTGCTGGCGAGTTCTCCTCCAGGCGGGAGGTTGGGGATGCTCTCCGACGCCAACATCCGCATCACGTGCACGAGGTCGGGAACTCCCTCTTCACCCTGTTTTTTAAGGATCTCTGCGGAGAGAGGGAAGCACTGCAGTCACGTGACCTCAGAACACCACCATGCGCGGCCACAACCATCAAACGGCGGCCCGTCCCAGAGCGACGTGTGGCGGCAGCACACGCGCCCCCGTGAGCCCGGGGTCGGGGCCGGGGCATCCCTCGCGGTCTCCAGAGTGGTGGTGTGAGTAACCCCGGTGGTCTTTACCTTCTACGCGGCTCTCCAGGTATTTGTCGAGTTCGGACTCCCTCTTCACGGCCTCCGGGGAAACCTTGGGAGCGCCACCAAAACACACCAACACCACGCTCATGTTGTCTCTGCTCCCCTGCGTGGTGGGCACAGGATGGGGACACGTTATGTTCTGGTTAAGGGTCGGCGTCAACATGCACCCACGCCGTTTTGGTACGAGACACAACAAACAAACAAACAAAAAAAAACAATTCCTTTCCCATTGTATTGTTTCCCAGGCAACCGAGATGAAGCTCATCTGGCTGGAGGATTCGTTCGCACTACTACCCTGCAAACCTGCCACTATAACTGATCAATTAAGAGAAGGAAGATGAGATTTCAAAGCAAAAGGGCATGAAACTTTGTGGTTAAGTGCAAATTGTTTTGATAAACAACCAGTCGGGCCTGCAAATTTAACACCCAATGTACAGTTCACAATCATCTGACCTCAAACTAAGGCAATGCTATGAAAGATGGAACAGTGGCCCAAACGTAGCAGAGAGGGCCGGTTTACAGTGGCTCATGGGACCTTCATGAAGGCTTCACAGCCCAACTCTCCATCTCCTTCCAGTTGTTGGTTTTATTTATTTGCTCAAATTTCGAAAACAAATGAAGGGCTGGTAGTGTAAAGACAAACTGTACCAGCAGGAGCCCCACGACATCAGCTCAACTTTCTACTGAACGCATTGCAAGGTGCAAATCTCCAGCCTTGAACAAATGACAAAGATGGTCCTGCTGTGAAGATGCTACATCAGTACCAGGACAGAGATTAGTAATTAATTACATCTGTAGCATTAAAATCAGGTATTTGAGGATACGTTTTCAGAGCTTCAGCTTTGGGAGAGCAACATTATATCCTCTTTGAAAGTTTGACCAGCAGACAAAAATCCCGCCCACCCAGACCACGGCCACGTCAGCACTAACCCACAACAAAATGAATAAATGCAGATTTACAGTCATCGGTATTACAATTTGACCACCATCATGAAACTGCACAAAGCACCACCAGTTTTCCCAGTTACTTAAACTGGTGTAATAAGGTATCTGACATATCTTCATAAAATCAGTTGTTTTGTGACTCCCTCAGCAGTCGTCACTGTAGATTAATGGCACCATCGAAACAATATCACAGAAAACTGGAAGTGAGATGTGCAAAAGCCTACAAGTGATACACCAGCCAATGCCACAAAAAGGGTGGACCTGAGAAGGAATATGAGAAGGACCTGAACCAAACACACGGCGATTTAAAATGACAGGAGACTAAGTGAAGGTTTTCGACCCCCCCTTACCTTGTACAAGCAGGTATCGACAATCTCGTTACAGACTCTCTCCAAGTCGTCGGTCACCTCGAGCCGCGAGCGGACAAAATCGCAGAGCTCTTCGTTGGCCATCACGTCCCAGATGCCGTCGCACGCCAGGACGATGAACTCGTCCTGCGCCTCAGAGCGCTCGATGGCGTACACCTCCGGTTCGGGTGACACCAGCTGCTCCGTGGGGCCTTTGCCGTGCACGCACTTGTAGTCGAAGTCGCCCAGGGCGCGGGAGACGGCCAGGGAGCCGTTGACGCGCTGGATCATGACGGAGCCTCCGGCGTTCTGGATGCGCTCCTTCTCCAGCGGGTTGCTGGGCTTGTGGTCCTGCGTGAAGAAGTGGACGGCGCCGGCCCGGCTCAGCAGGCCCCGCGAGTCGCCGCAGTTGATGAAGTAGGTGTGACGCGGCGAGATCATCACGCCCACCGCCGTGGAGCCGCTGCGGTCGGCGCCCCCGTGCTTCTTCTCCGAGATCTGCCGCATGTGGTCATCGATCTGCAGGAAGCCTGTGCGGATGCCCGACTTGACGCTGTCCACGTTGGGCTCCTCGGCCGGCCGAGGGACCCCTTCGCCGCCCCCTCCTCCGCCGCCCCGGAAGTCCGGGTTGCTGGTGATGTGCTCCAGCAGGTGCTCGCAGCAGTAGCGGGCCACCTGCGAGCCGGCGTGCCCGTCATACACGGCGAAGAAGGACCAGGGGTCCAGGCCGTGGGGCAGGCCGATGACGGCCGTGTGCGCGTCCTCCATCTCCACCCGCCAGCCCTGCATGCTGCTCAGGCCGTAGCGCAGGCCGTTGCCCTCGCCGTGGGCGTTGTGCTTCTCCATCTTTGGCTTGTCCAAAAACGCACCCATGCTTGCAGATTAAGAATCTGGAAAAGAAGATATTAGAGACTGATGAGTGGTAACGTTTTGTTACAAATTAACGTTGCCTGTCTGATGCTTCACATTTTAGTTCTCCAAATCTCATAGCACAGCAAATGCATACCATAGCACCATTTATGTGTATTATGAATTACACATATGAACAAAATTTTATGAACAATGTTAAATAGCCTTAAAACTAGAAGGTCGACCACGCAAGAAAATTACATAAATTATGTAAACAACCATTAGATAGAAATACCCAACCACAAACTGAGACAGACGCACACTCGCTCGGTCGGTGCGTTGCCATCCTTGTATGGCAGTAAGATTATCTCTGGAACACACTGGTTCACACGTTAGGTTACATTCATCTGCACTAAAAATAGGAAACGTTAGCTAGATTTAGAGACAAACCCATCCAAAAAAGCAGTCCTTGTTCTAACAGCACGCTTTCTACCGTCAGAGATGTTGAAAATCCTGTGTAATCCTTCTCAAGACATATTCCAATGGATTGGTTACACAAATATTCTCTCGTTAGCCAACTAGCTAGGTAGCCAGCTAACATAGCAAGCTAACGAGCCTACCCTCAGGCTACCAGGAATGACAGGGAGCGTAGTTGCTCATTTCTTGTGTTATATGTCGAATAAACAAGGACACGCAGCCGTCGCAAATATAACCAACACTTACAACGCGCACACACGAAAACAAACCGTGTAGTATGTCGCGTCGACGTCGCCCCGTCGCAGCTTCAGCGTATTCCTTCCATCGCCGAAATAAAACGCATTACGTAACGCTGTAGCCACCATGCTAGCTAGTTAGCTTAGCAACGGCAGCAAACGGGTCTAAACGTGTGAACTGCGCGGCAGCACGCGTTATTTTTTTTTAATTTATTTATTAATTTTCGTACGGTGCCGAGAAGAGAGTGACCGCAAATATATCCGCAAGCAGCCCCGCCACGGAGAACCGACTACGGAGCGGCAGACTTAACGGCTAACGCCGCCGTGTCGGGGCCTCGGACCGCCGCTGCAGGCCTGCCGTGTTAGCTATGTTAGCCACACCGATGAGGAGGCTTGACGTTAAAACAAGGGCAAAAGAAACTTACCGAAAATTCCAAAAAGAGAGAGAGAGAGAGGTCTGTGGTAAAAGCACTGGGAGAGGCGGAAAGAGGGAGAACCCGCGGACAGTGTCGGCGCGGCGGCGGGACGTGAGCGCTGAGCGCTGGGCTTGTTTGTGGAGGGAGACGCTGCTCGGCTGGCGCTGTGTTCAGTTTGTGAGAGAGCGGACCTCCCCGTCCTGTGTAAACCAGGGACGCATGTTTGAACTCGCCAGTCGACCTGAACGTAATTTTTTTTTTTTTTTTTTAAAGGTGTAATGTTATCTTATAAATGCTGTATTGTGCCAACGCTCCGTCCTAGTTGCTCCACGCCAATCTCCCCTAGCGCCTAACGACCCAACGACAGGAGCGCCAGGACCCGGATGTACATTCAGCGGGTTCGCGCACTTGAAACAATGACATCATCGTCCTCGGTACCGCGCTGCGCTCGGCGCTCCGGCGGCTCTGACCGAGGAACCGCGCTGCCGTTTCGTCCGTTTCCGTCAGACATGTCCGGTTTTTAGTCTTATGATCGTGCAGAAACGTCAACTGTGAGCAACGAAGTGAGTGTTAATGTGTTGGCGTTCAATATTAATATACTAGGTAGCCAGGGCATGCATGGAAGTATCCTGGCCAGTGTATTCAGGTTGCGCAAGCACAGTTAATACAGCTGCAGACGGAACGGGCCGTAAGAACGAGTGTGGTAAACATGTTTTTAATCAACGTAACTACAATTTTATAATAGTCAACAAAGCGGGGGGTTTAATTATTGGTTTGTTAATTGGCTAAATTGTATTTCCGGGTCACAGGTTAAACTTTGTACGCTTGACGTTGACGTGTTGATAATTGGTACAAACACAGCCATCGTATAATCGGTGTAATAATCTGAAATGCAATATTTTGCATTCGTTTAGACTTAGTTTCTGTATTATCTGCCTTTTGATTACCCGTTGTGCCTCCTCGAAAGTTTATGGATATCTGCATAACTTCCATCGTCCTCTTGGGTGGCGGAGTCTACCTATTAGTTCAGCTGATTCGCTTCATCTTCGCTGACGCAGACTTCACTTTACTATGGGCCGACAGGTTCGGCAATAAACCAGGTAACGTTTGCACTTTGTTCACCTTCTGTGAATGAGCAGTCCTTAAAATGTTCTACTTTAGAGCAACGTCCAGAGTCTAGTCTAGGGAATACGTCTAGGGAATACGAGTATAATTTACTTGCGCATGTTGTCGGAGTGTAGAGAGTATGGAGCAGGCTGAATACACTAAGTAAACGGTCATGATACGTGACTTTTTTCTGTAAAATGGTGCTCTGGGTTGCGCAAAATGCATATAAATGCATTATAAGTGTTGTAACCATTGTTACCTAGTTGCTTCATCGTTGCTGGTGTAAGATCACATGTCCATAATGAGCCGTATTACACAACGTTAACCGCGTCAACTCTCCACTGCTCCGTAGAGTTGGCACTGCGAGGGAAAGTGGTCTGGATTACTGGAGCCTCCAGTGGTATCGGGGAAGAACTTGCTTATCAACTCGCTGCAACCGGCGCGCGACTGGTCCTGTCTGCCCGCCGAGAGAAGGAGCTGCAAAGGGTCAAGCAAAACTGTTTAGGTAGGCGCGCCCTAAAGAGTTACAGGAGTGTCATCGCACCGCAGAGTCGCATACAGCTATTTTGTAGTATGTAGTATACAGCTATTTTAATTTATTACATCAAACCTGTAAACACAGCTCTGTTCTCCTTTTTGCCACACCCATCCTCATATGGACCATTAGAACACTCCACTCTAGAGGAAAAGGATATTCTCGTGCTTCCACTTGATTTGCTGGACCGGGCGTCCCACCATGCGAAGACCAGTAACGTACTTCAACACTTCAACAACGTGAGAGTCTCTCTAAGAGGGCACTGGCCTTCCTTACCACCTCACTCCCTTTTTTGTCTGGAAGCTGTGTGGAAATTGAACTTGGTGTATCACGGTTTGCATTTGACTTAAGGAATCAATCAATGACTGATTAAAGGGTGAGAAGATTTCATAAAAAAAAAAAAAAAGATACCGTTGGATTGTCTGGCTGTTCCAGAATTAATTTATCACAGTACTCACATCTCCTATCATATCCTGAGTATGCGGTTGCTTATACAGCATATATTTAAGATGTTCCACAGAGAAGTTTAATTACTAATTGGGACATGCAGCAGGAACAAGTTTGTAGGCATTTGAGTGCGTTCCTTTGCTCCACTGAAGGACCTTCCTTCCTGTTATGATGCCATTTTCAGCATATGAAGCGCTACAATCTCACCATGCTTTCCTGGGCCTTCAGGTGGATGTGCTGAT
Organism: Brachyhypopomus occidentalis; assembly: GCA_020368025.1. NCBI lineage: Eukaryota > Metazoa > Chordata > Actinopteri > Gymnotiformes > Hypopomidae > Brachyhypopomus > Brachyhypopomus occidentalis. The sequence continues at coordinate 4,787,072 of JAGXOD010000010.1, read as the reverse complement.
TAACAACGGAGGCCGTAGCCAGCGCTCGCTGTGCATGGACACGGACGTGGCGGTGTACCAAGGACTCATGGACCTCAACTTCCTGGGCACCGTGTCCATTACCAAGCAGGTGCTGCCCCACATGACGCGACACGGCAGCGGTATCATAGCAACCGTCAGCAGCATCGCCGGTCTGGCTGCAGCTCCCTTGTCGACGGGGTACTGCGCCAGCAAGTACGCGCTGCAGGTCGGTTACCGTGGCATTTAAACATTTGCATTTGTTTTGAAAGTCTTGGGGAAGCGGTAACCCTCACCAAATGGACTTCGGTTAGTTAGAAGCCAGTTAGTACCAGACAGGACCTCTGCTGAATGCCCTTATCTCAGAACCTTATTATATCAGAATAATTCAGTATTTAGCACTATGTTGAGTTTTCTAGAAAACTGTTTTGATGCTGTTTTTCTGTACATCTTTCCTTAGAGTATCTGAACATTTATTTTCAATGTTCAATTATTAAAAAAAGTTTAAATCTGACTTACGTGACAGTTATATACGGCTGTGGCTCTTCTGCAGGGTTTCTTCAACACTCTGCGAACGGAGCTGACCGATTACCCAGGCATCGCAGTCAGCATGATCTGCCCCGGACCTGTCGTCTCCCAGATTGTGCAGAACGCTTTCACTGAGCAGACAGACAAGGTACCGTGGCCTCACATGGGATGTTAAGTAGAGTCTGGCCCTTGGTCTCTCTGACCCTTATGGGTGTTTCTCTTGGTCTCTACGAACCCCCCTCCCCCCAAAGCCTGTGTCCAGTGCAGGTGACCAGACGCACAAGATGTCCACCAATCGCTGCGTGCACCTCATCCTGGCCGGACTGTCCAATCAGGTGAAGGAGATGTGGATCGCCCAGCAGCCTTTCCTGTTCATGTTCTACATCTGGCAGTACGCACCCACTTTCGCCTGGTACATGACCGACGTGTTGGGGAGGAAGCGTGTGCGGAACTTCAAGGCTGGTCTGGTGAGCACCCCCCCTCCACAGGCTCCTCCCACCACAACTGCCTGACTGAGCAGATAGCTCATATACATTTAAGGCACTTTTCCATCTCATCAGTCTGACTGAGACCATCAGGCCGATTCCTTTCCGGGTCACGTGACCTCAGACCAAATGGATTCAGGTTGTGAAATCACGTCGGTCACCCGGATTTGATCAGTTTTGTTAAGGAACACTTGTTTGTGTCTTGTCGTTTTGTTTTTAGGACGCAGACTCTGCATACTTCACCAACACAAAGGTCAAGAGCACCTGAGGATCTCCAAGAACCTACATGTACCACGGCCATATTCTTTGTACTTCTTATGATGTACGGAGTAAAGCCGACTCATGCACTGAAATTAGAAAGTGATTTTTTTTTAAAAGGTATTATAAACTCATTAAAGTAAACATTTTCCTTTTCTTGTTAAGTCAACGAAGTCAAGGAACACTCAACTATAAAACTACACACCCCATGATCCATTGCATAGCACAAACAGCAGGCAGACAGTAGTAAGGAATGAGCCTCAGCACAGCTACCATAGACGAGCTTGAAATGGGTCAGCCTTGGATTGGTCAGCCTTGGATGACTTTAATCTCAGTCTACTCTTGAGAACTGCTGAATGAAGTTGGCACGTCACAATCAAGAAACCGTTGGGCAGATTGAATCAAAATGGACAAAGACTTAAAAAAAAAAAAAAAGGTACTGGTCAGGACTACAGACAAAATATGCCACTCTCATATATCTGCAAAAAGGTGACTTACAGGAGAAAAATTGATTTTTAATGCAAGATCAATTTTACAAGGTGTTCACCTGTAAACATGGGTCCAAAAAAGTTACTCTTAACATTAATAAAAATCAAGTCAAGGCACATCCTTGAAGTCCACAAACATGGTCTTCCCCCTTTTCTGACTCCCTGCACTATATACAGTAAAAACATCTTGGATGGGAACAGATTAAATAAATAACATGTCAGGTCCTGGAAGCACTGTGTAGTCCCAGCAGTAATGGAGGAAAATGGATTATGATGACAACTGAGATTTGTGTTTTGCCTTTCAGCATTAAAATGGCCAGCTCTATACATTATAGAGCTTAATCTTCTTTACTGGTCATTCCATGAGATACAGTGAAAAATGCCTACCCCCTCGCTGTAGTGGATCCTTTAACGTGTGGTCAGCAACTCCACTGGGCACCTTTTAAATGAGTTTTGAACCAAGTAATGATGAAAAACACATATATTTAAACTCAAAACTGCTGATGAAATGTCTCTTAGGAGTTCTCTTTTGCTTTAGTGCATCGTGCAGACAGGGAGCAGAAGCCCAATCTACCTGTAGTCTGCCACAGTACCGTAATGACTCGGAGGCCTGTGATGGGCATCTGGTGATCTGAGACAACCCACGCACCACATAAAGGGTCCGGAATGAGAAAGACATCATGCGGCCCTGATGCGGTAATGACGACGTCGACTCTGCCACGATGCAGCACTTTCGGCATCGGCAAGCCGCTCGGACGGTTGATGACCTCTTCCACAGCGTAGCTGCGATTCTAATATGATATAGCCACACTCAACCAAGCCAAGAGGCCTGAGCCATCTACAGCAAGTACATTAGCAATAAAAGAATCTCGTCATTCCTTCAGTACATCGTAACCACTGTAATGTCAGGCGTGTTTGGAAATGTGCATCGGAACAGCTACAGAGTTACGTGTGCATATAAATACCCTCTCCCGCGGGGTCTCTGTAAACATCGCAGCATACGTAGACCCACGGCGGATAAACCACGAACCCTCGTAGGACTTGAACACATCCTTCACCAGCTCGGAGGCGGCCGGGCACAGGGGATCCGTTTGCCTCAGGGCCGGCCCCACCCGGCGTCACAAGCATCCCAGGTGGGTGGGGGCGGAGGAGTAGATGGGGTAGCCCAGCGGGGGGTCGGCCGCCTGCACAGTCAGGTTGCGCAGCAGGACCGGGTGGGCCTGGATGCTGTAGCGCTCCTCGTCGTCGTTGGTGGCGTAGAGCAGCTCCCAGGAGAGGTTGGCCCACTGCCCACGCACGCCCTCCTCATTCAGCACCCCTACCTGCACCAGGTGCTCTTGCAGAGACAGAACCCGACCCGTATACGTCCCCTGTAGACAGACGGGGGGGAGGGAGGGAGAGAAAAGGAAAATTAGATGAACACAAGAGTCAGAGTCGTTTTGTTAATATGGTTATTATGTGGTGCTGAGCGGTCACCATGGTGTGATCATGTCCAAGAGAGAAGAGGAAAGGCTTCTCTTCGAGAATGGAGTCGTGCCAGCCACGTTCTGTCACGAGACCAATGAACCAGTTGATGTGGTACTCGTGGAGAGTGGTGTACATCTCATCCAGACTTTCCACCGGGCCCAGCGATGCCTGGTCTATTAGCAGTTTTACACTGTACCTACACACATGCAGATAATTTACTGTATTGTGCAGTCAGACAACAACGAAATGATCGTTTGTGCTTGTCTGTATGTTTCTTCTTCGGCCCCTGTGTGGTATGTTTACCTAAAAGCCCTGAGGGTTAGCTGATACAGCTCTTCGTTGGCACGGAGCCCTTCGAGTCCGTCGGGACCCGGGCCGTCCCCACAGTACGCCCTGAACAGCATGCTTGGGCTTGGCACCAGGGCGTCGGCCCCTAGGGCCACAGCGCAGGACAGCGCCACCTGGGTGTACATCTCCTTCAGCGCCTGGTCCTCCTGCAGGGCCCTGCACACCTGCTCAGGGTCGCCCTCCCAGAAGCCTTCTCCTGCTAGCCGGGAGAGGCAGTAGTGGAACCAGTCTTCTGGGAAGTAGGCACGCAGGGCCTGGAGCCTGGACGTGGACAGAGGGGCGGCGCGCCAGGCTCCAGCCAGGGAAAGGCTCTCCGAGTGGGAGCAGGTGAAGTTCAGCGGCCGGGGGTAAGTGGTGGTGGTGGTGGTGGGGCTGGTGGGAGGCAGATGGTCCCTGCCTCTATCTGAGGCGGGCAGGCCAAGACCCAGTCCGAGCGGCCTCAGTGTGGGGAGGGACGCCAGCGCCACATTCTCATACAGGCTGTGGATCTCCACGGCGCCCGGCAAAGACACGCCCAGCTCCCCCCCGGCGTGCCCAGCCTCCGTCCGCACCATTATCATCCTCGCCGGCTTCCGTGCGGGGACGGGGCCGAACAGGTCGTCCTCATCCGACCAATCGGCAACCGACGACAAGCTGGAGCTGTCCCGCCCCATCAGGTTGGGGGAGGAGGCGGAGTCGGGGGGCCCTTGGGAGGCCACGCCCATTTTCACGTGGCCCGGCCCAGGCTCGGCGTGCATGGTATGCTGGGAGCTCTGGGACTTGCGTCCCGAGGCCTGGACGGAGTGAACTTTGACCCTGCGGCCAGCGCACGGCCTGTCCTGGAGGCAGTGACGCAACAGGACCCACAGCAGCGTCTTCAGGAAGTCCGAACGGAGCTGGCGCAGGTGGTCGGGCGAGTCGATGATGCCCGTCAGGATGTTGCGGGCGTCGGAGTACACCCTGACGGGCACGGCAGAGCAGGGCATGAGGGCGTTGCCCCAGTGGGGGTTAAGGAAGCGTCTGAGACAACCCCCGCGCTCCAGCCGCTCGAACGCGCCCTCGAACACCTCATCCACTCGACGAGCCTCCACGGTATGGCATGATGTCTCCTGCAGCTCTAAACCCTGCGAGTAGAAAAGCCATCAACAGGGGGCGCAATACTGCATGTCGTTCATGCATTCAAGCAAATATATTCAAGATGTGTGCTTGAATGCATAGATGATGCATCCTGATGACAAATTGTAGAAAATTGCAGAACTGACCCTGGTTCGGTCTGCTGGATGATTTTCGGCATATTCATTGGCAGTACCTTGATGTTGATGGTGCAGTAGCCATAGCCTCTCTCCAGGACAGTGACCCACGCCACGCGGTCCTGGAACCGGCAAAGGAAATGAGAACCGGGAGAAGAACCACCTGAGAAACACACATAGAAATACACATGAAAATGGTACAGAATCTCCTGCATAAATACAATAGCAGACGTTTTCTCTCCTTGGTCTGAATTGTATGCATGCGCAAGTATGAAATGCAGCGTTCAAAAGTCTCTGTTGCAGCTTCCACAAGTTCTGTGTGTAGACACGTGCCGTCTCCCTGAACACCGACGCAGTGACCACCGGCACTGCTGTCCCCAATCACAGGGGGTGGAACAAGGAAACTGTGTGTACTGCGAACTGTACAGCATAAACAAATCTGTCTGTGTCCCCTTGTCCAGGATGTCCATTAGAAACTGGCTTTTTTGGACGCGTGTGTGCGCGCGTGCGTCCCCCTCACCCAAGGCTCCGTCCGCGAGGGCACCCCTCAGCGCTGCCGCCAGCCTGCCGCTGAGCTGCTGGTAGTAGACGGAGTCCGGGCAGGGGCAAGCAGTGCCGGGCATCCCTGGCCAGGAGCGGCGCGGCCTGGGGAAGCCCACCAGGAAGACAGGCAGCGTGAAGAGCGGGAGCAGGGGGGCGGCCAGCAGGGCGGCGATCAGCACCACGGACAGCAGCAGTGGACACAGCGCCCCGTTCAGCACCAGCAGCGCTCCAGCCGCCTGCCGCCGCTGCTTGGATTCCGTCCAGGACGTGATGAGGACCGTCAGGGCAAACCTCAGCTTCACCAGGAACTGTGAGAGACGGTCGGAGGCCAGAGACACCTGGCAGACGGAGAGGTTGCGGACAGAGACGGAGAGAAGGGACGTCGTTAGGTATGCAGCATTTGGCAGACTCTTATCCAGAGTGACTGCGTTTGAGTCCCTGGGATTGGAACCCACAACCTTGGGGATGTTAGGATCCTCTTCTACCTGCTCAGGGTCACAAGGTCAGCTACAGGAGGCATTACAAACTACACGATTTGTAGAAAAAATTGCGATGTACAATTAAGTGTGCATGTTGACTGTACACTTCCGAAGTCTTTCTGTCTTAACAGGTACACATTACCAGGCAAGCTCAATAAACTGGATATTGAAAGAAATAATACATTCTCATCCCCTTTAAAATATTTCTGCTAAACTCAATGTCAAGGGCACAGAACCTGCAAAAAGAAAGAATGAAGCAAACGAGATTCTAGCAAACTAAAAGCATTCAATGAAACGAACAAAAACAAAACAGAAGAGTGCACTAACGACAGTTAGTGAGTCACAAAAACGAGGCTTACAAAGAGAACGTAACCCACAGGTGGGACAGCTTTCTGAGGGTCGCTAATGCCTTAATATGATTGGCCAAACGGTGTGAATGTTCCAGAAGAATCATTCAAATATGAAAAATCATGTTAAGGCCATGCCTGTTCTTATTCACCGTATCCACTGCAATGCGTTCGTTGCACATGCTCACATTTGTGAAAACACAGTTAATCGGACAGGACTAACCATATGTGGACCCACCAGTAGGAGCTGTATGCCGATGCCCAGGTCGTGCCACTGGGGGGCGCCAGCTGGTCCTGCTGCCAGCCTCACTGCCACCACCACCGCCATCTGCAGGAGGGCATCTTCACAGCTCTGCCACACCTGTCACAAGGGATCAAAGATCACAGGTCAGGGGTCAATCCTCATTAACTCACATATTAGGGTTAATGTTTTGCCATATGTGCTTCATAGTCAAACAATATTCGTGGCTGTAAATCTGTCAAGGAACACGGACAAACAGAGAGACCATTAGGGTCACATGATCAACTAAGATGTTAGCATGTCGGAGGTGTGCAGCATGTTGTACTGGCGTGTTTGGGCCGTACCACTCGGAAGGCCCGGGTGGTTCCCAGCGCCAGAGAGATGGAACGGGCCCCGTGCAGCGACGCATCCATGGACAGGAACGCAATCATGGCGAGCGGACACACTGCAGGAGGGAGCAGGACGCAGGACGTGAGCAGTACAGGTTGGGCAGGGCGTGAGCAGTACAGGTTGGGCAGGGCGTGAGCAGTACAGGTTGGGCAGGGCGTGAGCAGTACAGGTTGGGCAGGGGGCAGGACGTGAGCAGTACAGGTTGGGCAGGACGCAGAGCGTGAGCATGTGGAGTTCATGTTGAGCCAGATGCTTCCAGTGAAATGGTCGAACGCACAAGCAACGTTGCAAATGCAGATAACGAGAATCAAAGAGTCAAGACTTGTTTTAACATTACTGCTAATTCGCACTTTTGCCTTTGATTCCTTTCTTGCTTTTTTTTTAAGTTTGCTGATTCATTGTTTTCTTGCTTGGGAAATCCCTCTTTTGATTATGCAGTTCTGTTTTGTTTCCGAGTTGGCAAGTTTTATGGGATGTGAGAGTTGCGAGAAGCTCTTCACCTTAAATCTATATTTGTCAACTGAGCTCAGATTGTGTTAGAAACACATATATAGTACATGTGTTGATAAAGGATTAGGTTGATAAATGACTGTCTTATTTGAAACATTTGGCACAACATTAACTCCATGCGACTCTACTGCGTTCAACACCAGGAAGTGTGAAGCACGGCTGCTCAGGCGGCTCAGACTGAAATACTGCACCATGTGTTACGCTGAGGGTCACGTCTCCCAGTGTCTGGCAAACACACTGGTGAAGCCACACTGTGACTATGAGGCTCTGTGCTGCTAATATTTTTTTTTTTTTTGAAAGGAGAATCCTGTCAGCCATTTAAAACATTGCCATCTCTGATTATGAATAATAGCAATACCTAAAAGAGAGATACATTTATGCATAAGTCAAATTTGAAGTTAGTTGAGTCAAATTTGATCCTAACCTGGATGGACGGATGGATGTCATGGAAATCATATAATGCAGCTTATCTGCAATACTGCAAAGAGAAAGTACTGTGACCTCAAACCGAACCGTTACATTAACAAACCTTAACCCTACTATAACCCTGACCCTAAACCCCACCCTCAGCCTACTGCAACAACAAACCCTTATACCGAACCACACGTTGAGCAACTCTGTCCTGAACTGCCAACCGCACACAGGCGCAGCGCCTCACCCAGGCCCAGCAGCAGTCTCCGCACGCGTCCCGCACCACGCAGCCCGCCGCTCCTCGTCCTGAAGGCCTGGACGCTGCTCGCCCGCCGGGGGTACAGCGGGTTGAGGAGAAGACCCCCGAGGACGCAGGCCCCCTGCACCTCCCTCAGCCCACGCGTGACCACGAACAGTGCGATGAGGAGCCAGCCCACCACGGCCTGGGAGGCCCCGGGGTCGGCGGGCCACCCCCAGGCTTCCGCCTGGTCCGCGCACAGGCTGAGGTTACCCGGGCCGGGGCAAAGCTGGTGAAGGAGCCCCGCCTCGGTCATGGCGGCGGCCAGGAGGAGGAGGGAGAGCGGGAGGGCCCACCAGCCCGGGCCGGGGGAGGGCGTGTTGGGGGAGGGGTCGCGAGGCGCGCCACGGACAAGCACCACCAGCTGGGTGAGGTCCTGACTGAGGAGGTAACCCATGGCGACGGTGAAGAGGACCACACCAAGTGAGGAAGGGATGAAGAATGCGGAGATGGAGACGGAGACGGACGTCAGGAACATGAACACCAACCTAAAGGGGAAAACACAGGCTGAAGGTTATGAGTGGGATTTCCTAGTAACCTACAGCAACCAGAGGTGCACACACACACACACACACACCCTTGCAGGTGACACATGAACTCAAAAACATAAGAAGCTGGAGCCGTGGGAGGAAGAGAGGGTTTGTGGGTACCTAAGGTCGGTGGCCATGGGGGAGCCCCCCAGAGCATGAAGCAGACCTTGCTCCATGGTCCAGAGCAGCAGGGCGTCCAGGGGCGAGAGCATCCCCACGGCCCACAGCAGCGGCAGCACCACAAACAGCCCATGCAGCACCTGACTGGCCAGCCGCAGCTCCACCACGCCTCCGCCCGAGCACCTGCAGGGCGAGAGACTCCAAACTGACGACCTTCACTACGACCTCGTGACCTTGGTACTGCGCTTGACCGCGCTTTATTATCATCAAGTCTGGACTACTGGACCTGCTGCTGCCAGCAGGTCACCCCTAGAAACCTGTGTCAAGCCTACAGAGGACCCAGAATGTAGCAGCCAGAGACCTTTTTTTGTAAAGCACTTTGTAAAATTTGTAAAATTAAATTGTAAAAATTAAAAAAAATTTATTGTAAAATTTGTTTAAAAGTGCTATACAATAAGAATAAAGTTGATCTTTTCACATATTTTAAACTGTTAAGTGCAGCACATGTGCTTCTGGTAACACCTCAAGAGGAATTGTGGTAGTTGTAGTGCACGCACCTCAGTGCCAGGTCCACAGCAATGAAGGCCAGGATGTACAGGGGTCTGGTGAGCGGTGTGATCTCGTAGGTGTCCTGAGGCTGGAAGGTGGCTGTCTCTGTCGCTGTGTTCACGATGAGGGAATATTCCCCAATACACAGGGTCACCCAGCTGAGCACAAACACGGGGACGACAGCTCTAAGTCCTGCACCCGTGTCCGCGTACACCACGCTCAGCCTATCAGGCAGCAGGTACCACGTCCCTAAACCGCACAGCACTCCAGCCAACACCGTGTGCAGGATCACGTTAACCATGAACCTCTTGCCCGGCACCACGAAACGCACCGTCTCCGGGGCAACGCAGTTTGTGAACTCCACCTCCTCCTCGTCAGCCAAGATGTTATTGGCCGCCGGCAGCCTCTGCACCGCCCCCGTACTACGCGCCGCTCGCTGGGCCGCAGCCTGCAGGGCGGCGCCAGCGAGCAGCATGAGGGCCCCCGAGAGGACACCGGCTCCGGCATCGTCCAGCAGTCGGACCTGGTACAGCAGCGTTGCCACGCCGCCCAGGAGCCACGGCAACAGGAAGAGCACCAGCTGGTGCACGTAGACATACGGGGGCGCACAGTAGCCCAGCTTAAGCCGCGGACCGCCCAGCACGGTCTGGGGGAAGCGCTTCCAGAAGAACTCCTGTTTGTAGTCATTGAGCAGGGGCACGTCAGGGCCCATGATGAACACAGCGCAGCGGGGAGAGACACAGTCATCTCCCCGAAACTTCAGGAATTCCTACCGGCATCCTCTAGAAAAAAAAAAAAGACACGCAGTTCCGTTCACTGAAAACAAAACAAACAAAAAAAGTTAAAAGCTGTCAGAGGCCTTAACTGTGGATTCATTTAACGCGACACTGACTTTTTGAACATACACTCTGAAATAAGGATATAGAACATGAGCAGCTATGACTTTACGTTTCAGTGTCAGTGTCATTTTCACCTGCGATCACAAACCAGCTGGGGTCTGCATGCACGGAAGCACGCGTTGCACAACAAACAAACAAAAAGACCGCGACAATTGCCCGTCCGTTGGTACTGTTTACCATAAGCAGCTAATACAGAGTGCTAAGACAGCCAGAAACAGACCAGACCTCCACTGTTTTCCAGCTATTGCTACAAAAGACAAGCTTAGACAAGGTGGGTACTTGGCAGTTGGCTACGGCAGAACTAGGCAGCTCAGCTCGTACACTTTTCACGGTCTCCCGTCAGCTTTAAAAGGACGAATGTGAACGATGAGGAACCAGTGCTGTACAATCATCCCATAACTAGCGTTACGTTATCGGACGTTAGGTGCTAGCTGGCTAGTAAAACGCTAACACCGTAGCTATGACAACAAAAGGCTACATTAATCTAGTCAGTTTTACCCAATGCCCGCTAGAAAGGACGAACAACCCGAACAAGGATGAATTACCTTATATAATATCACAATCGTGTCGTACTAGACAACAACTACGAAATAGCTGTATAGATAGTTTCATTCTTAGCAAATAAATTTGCCATAAAACAGCGATGCTAACCAAGCTGTGGCCATAGCCTTTATAGTGCAGTGCACTGACTAGCTACCCAGCTAACTAATTGCTAGATGACTATCTAGGTGCGGTTTGGGTACTATTATCTGTTACCAGTACATCCCCAGAAAAGTGATTACCAAAGGAAACCAAACCTATTAAAGATCAAAGTCATCCGTTATTTCGTCTGAAGCGTTCATAGTTTCCGTCGGGCCTTCCCCCCAGATACAGTAGAAGTGAGCGGCCCGTGCACTGGGGTCACGTGTACCAATTACCGGGACACATCAACACGTTCACCGAGGCTTTGCTCTCGGTTGATCGGTAATCAGATGTATCAAGTACAGACTGCCGTGCATGACTGTACGTCCAATATTGTAAAAAATAAATGAATAAAATAAATAACAGGCTTAATTTTTTAATTAAGAGGGAAAATAATCTTATAGATTCGTAAATCCTTATCCTTAATAGTCCTTACTACGAATTTGGGATTAGAGAATTAGAATCCCATGAAATTCTAAAGGAGTCAATCCAGTGAACTGAATCACTGAACTGAATCTAACCTGTAGAAAGAACGTTTTTGTTCTTCTGGACCACAAGTATGCCTGTCCCCCTCAAAAAACAGACTAAAAGAAGACTACCATCACACTACCATTCTGCTGCAATTGCTTCACAATTGTACAGCTCTACACATACACACACACATCATTTGTTTACATCCCTTCGTTGTTCGTTGTACATCCATCATACCCCCTTCAGCACCATACTGTATTCCACAGAATAACAGGAAGACAATTATATTCAAAACATGGCACCGCCACAAATGACAGGTTTGTACAGAAAGCATTATGTCTGAAATTGCTTTTGACTCTTCTCACAGAGTGTCCATGGGATGTATATTTACCACAGTGATGGTGACTCTAGCCCCTTTATAATCGCACAGAAGGTCAGTGAGGAAAATGGGTTTCTGGGAAAACAAGTAGCCTTGAAAAACAAAGAATACATTTAGAGTTCCACTGCTAAGGCAGGATTACCACTGTGTGTGTGTCAGTGTTTGAGGACTATATAGACATTATGTCCAGATGGGGAGTCAGAGAGACAGAAACAGAGAAAAAGAGACTAACAAGAGTGAGGCAGATGTAGGGTACAAATGTAGGGTACAAATGTAGGGTACTCAATCTCACTGCAACTCTGCCCAGAATTGGGCTTATACCAAGAAGCACCAGAAAAAAATGATTCAAGTAATGGCCATCCCACACATCACCCACACACCACCCACACATCACCCATACACCACCCACACACACACACCACCC
>JAGXOD010000010.1:4762500-4770000 GCA_020368025.1 Brachyhypopomus occidentalis | reverse complement strand
GATGTGGTTGTAGTTCAGGCATAAAGCCTACACACATAATACACACACACACACGTCACAGTCCCACTACGATGCAATTTAATGTGTGACCATTGCTTCAAACATGTTCAGAATAGCTACTGCTCTGTAAACAGACAATAATGGATGAGTCATAATGAATCAAATTATAAATTTAAACATGTCAGTGATTTAAACATGTCAGTGATTTGGTACTATACCACTATACTTTATTGCATGCATTGCATGCACTGGTCACCTGTGGACATTGTAAGATATCCACACAACAGGGGGCGTGGCAGTGTGGGAGGGGCTACACGCACCTTGACGTTGGGCAGGTAGACAAGGCCGCTGAAGGAGGTGAGACTGTTGCGCTCCAGATTAATGCTGCGCAGGTTCCCAAACAGATCAGCTGGAGCAAGATCTACCATCCTGAAAGAGAGAGAGAGGGAGAGGGAGAGAGAGAGAGAGAGAGGCAGAAACAGAACGGAGACAGAAAGAAGCGGAGATAATTCATACTGTCAGTCGAGGAAGATTACTGTAAATTACCCAACATTCTTATTCATACCCACTGAGCTGGTTATTTGTGCTTCATCAGCTATAATCATCAGTTAGAAGGATGGTCCTTCCATGTGTGTGAGACAGGAGGAGCTCTAAGGCTGGAATTCTGTGTATGTGCTAAACTTCACCCAAACCAGCTCTCAGACTTTACATTAAAGATCTAATGGATCAGGAGGGCAAATAGATGTCAGTGTAGGTAAGAACAGAGCTGTAGATATACTAGACTACAAGCTGAGGGCCAAGTGCACCTGATAGAGCAGCCCGTCACCTCTAGGTCCACTATGTCTGTGAAGTTAGAGTGGCCCAGCTTCTCAGCCACCATGTCCGGGATAAGTTTGCCTCCAAACAAATCTTTAGCATTCTCAGACTCAGCCAATTCCTGTAGAGCACACACACACACACACACACACACATAAACACAGGACATCAGTGTGCAGTGGAGAGTCTTTATATGGTGTGCTGGTGGGCCAATGACAAATGTTTCGAGGGGCGGGTCCAGGGGTGGATTGGGGGTGTGGCTCACCACAGCGACGCCGTCCAGCGCTTTGAGGGTGGGCAGGTGGAAGACCATGTACGCACGGTAGTTCTCCAGCTTCTTCACCAGCGGGTTACCCAACAGATCCAGAATAATCAGGCTCCTCAAAGCCTGGGAAGAAAGACCTCGCTCTGTTACGACTGGCAGGCACACCATCCAGAGTAATAAATAATAACTACAGTTGTGTATGTAACGCTGCAGCATTTAACAAACTTGAGGACTGCTGACCTTCAGGTGGTAAACATCACGAGACGTGCTGATGTCATTGTTCCCCGCGTAGAGCTCCAACAGAGAGCGTGACCTCTGAACTCCATGCAGGGAAGAGATGCGGTTGCTCTCGGCAGACAGGAAATGGAGGTTGGGCAGACGGTGCAGCACGGAGCCATCCACACTCTGCAGCCGGTTGCCATTGATACTCAGACGCACCAATCGCTGCAGCTTACACACACCTGTAGAACACACACACACACATGCATGCGCATATACACAGGCAAACAGAACAGGGGTGATCATCAGCTTACACAGATAATAAAGAGAGAGAGAAAAGGTAAGGGAAAGAAGTACCATCCAGACTACTGATGTTGTTGTTGTTGAGAGAGAGCTCTTCCAGTAGGGGGCAGTGATCCAGGCCCTCGATGCGAGTCAGGTCGTTATCGTTAAATGAAGCCCAGCGCAGGTTCACCAGTTTGTCCAGGTTGGTGATGCGAGACAGGTGCAGGCCGTCCACATTCAGGACAGTGATCTGGACAAAGGACAAATATGCAGCGACAGTGACATTATAGAGAGAACAGCTGTAAAGCTCAGGTGTGTGCGTGGGTGCGCGCGTGTGTGTGTGTGTGTGTGTGCGTGTGTGTTGTAGACCTTGGTGGTCCAGCCCGGATCAATCTCTGCGGTGTGTGTCCAGGGTGAAGATGCCAGGTGTGTGAGAAGTTCAGCAGCAGTGAGGAGACTCAGACATCGTGGACGCTCTGGAACACTACGAGAGTGAGCAAGAAGACACGCCTGCACACACACACACACACAGGAATATATCTATAAACACACACATACACACAGTAATACAATATACTATCATATGCATACACACAAGCACACACATTAATCTTAAACACACGGTTTTTATGTGGTAAACCATGTGTTTATGATTAATGTGTGTGTTTGTGTGTATTATACGTTGTGTAAATGTTACACAGAAACTCACCTGGTCGATCTTGGAGGTCGTGCTCATCTGTAAAGCGGTTTCAGACTCCTCCTCCGTTACTAACACACCATCCAGGTGTGTGAGTGTCTTAAGTCGCCCCAACAAAACCATCCTCACAGAGTCACACTACACACACACACACACACACACACACAAACACACACATGCTGATCTGAAGCTCCTCCAAGCAAACACACACAGAGCAGGACTGAGAGACGATAGTTATGATTCATATGTAGAGCAGTGTGCTCTCCGCCCATCTGCAGTGAGCTCCAGGCCTCTGTTACATCACACCGCTCAATCCCAGAACACCCTGCTGCAACACCCTCCAGCGCATAATGAGCTGGTGGGACCACCCCAGCACGCCCCCCTCACCCGGGCCCAGGGGTTGTGGCGGCTGTCCAGACGGAGCAAGGAGGGCGCGTGCTTGCGGAGGACGGCCGCGTCGTCCCTCGTCCGGGTCAGCTGGTTCCAGCGCAGGTCCAGCTCCCGGAGACGCCCCAAGCCGCGGAGACCCTCCAGCGTGGACACCCGGTTGAAGCTGGCGTCCACACTCTCCAGCCGGGGCTGGTGGGGCACAGGGCAGAGGTCAGCGCACGGGACGCGGCTCCTGACTTATGCGTGGAGCAGAACCGTCATTATAGCTGATGAAGCACAAATAACCAGCTCAGTGGGTCTGAATAAGAATGTTGGGTAATTTACAGTAATCTTCCTCAACTGACAGCATGAATTATCTCCGCTTCTTTTCGTCTCCGTTCTGTTTCTGCCTCTCCCTCTCTCCCTCTCTCTCTCTCCCTCTCTCTCTCCCTCCCTCCCTCTCTCACTCTCTCCCTCCCTCTCTCTTTTTTTGATCTTGCACCAGGTGATCAAAGGTGAAGTAAATGGCTGTAATAATGTTGTATTCTCGAAGCTTGTAATATGGACCCATGAGAACCCCGTACATACCCATGTTTTCCTGTGTGTTATAAGACATATTTGGCATAATTATGTCACCATAGACTACTCGTACACCGGAATAAGAGTCACCACACCAAAGCATTAAAGCAGGTGTGGGCAGGGAAATGCTAGATTAGTGGCGACTCCAAAATGAGCCACATAAACAACATGGCCACATGGTCAACACAGAGTCCTCCCCCCAGCCGGATCACCACAGCGGCCGCTGTAGACGCGGCGTTTAAAATAAGGAACGTCTCACCAGGTAGGAGATGTCGTCCAGCTGCGTGAACTCGTTAAAGCTGATGGTGAGGTGGCGTAGTGCGTTCAGGCGGGAGATCTCCTTCAGCTTGTTCAGGCTGTTGCCGTGAAGATTCAGCACCTTGACAAGGGCCAATCAGAGTCAATGCCAAATTCAACAGCACCGCAGGGCTTTTCCTGGGACAGCTGACAATGGGTTGACATCTGAATTCTAGATGTTTTTCTATCCCGACCATCGAGAACAGCCGTTATTCTTTCATTAGGTTACTGTGATCAGCTCTGGAAGACGATGCGCTGACGGTAGCTTTAAATGGCAGGTGTAGTGATTGTGTCTGTGGTTACAGTGATCTGGCTGAGGACGTTGGCTCTGGCCACGGCCAGGATGCTCAGCTCGTCCAGGACGATCAGCTTGGGCTGGGGGACGAGGACGGGATCCAGGCCCAGAGCCACGTCATCCCGATCCTGCTCGTGACAGCCGACCGGTGGGACGGGGATGGCGGGGACGGTGGGGATAGAGCCGGGCTTACACGGGCACGAGAGCTGGGACGTGTCCTGGGGGGGACAACTGGAGCTTTAAAGGCTGATTTGGTTATATTTGGATATTTCTAACTCATGTATGCAGAACTGGTGCACTCTGGGAAAATCAGTTAAAGATACGTGTACGAGTTAAATTTACATGAATCGGTTAAAGTTAAAGAAATCAGGTAAAGATACGTGAATAAGTTAAATATACGTTAATCAGTTAAAGATACGAGAATTGTTTAAAGATACGGGAATCAGCTGTTTGCTTGTTTTCCCTTGTGCATTACCTGTGTGAGATACTCAAATTCGATGAAGTACTCTGGGAGAGAGAATTCATGGTGGAAGACAGACCACAGAGTCTGTCGCTGACTACAGTCACAGCTCGCTTGCTGCTCAGAGGAAAACAAAACCTCTGAAACACACACACACACACACACAGTTCAGCACCTATTACTATTACATTATTAACCAAACTTCATTTCTTACATGAGTAAAATTTTAATTAATTATAGTGCCTGTCTGTCACCTAGCGTGATGTCTAAACACTTTGGTCTGATCTAATCCTGTTTAGTACTGGGTGGTACTCAGAAATGAATCTGAGTGAGTTGTTGTCAGACATGATGTCAGTGGTTGCCAGGTCCATGCACGGTTTCACACTCTTGAAACACGTCCAGGCCTGTAAACGGTTTGGGTCAGCTGAGCAGTGAAAAGACCTTCTGTTTCTAGAAGTTTCTCAACTTCCGTTTTTGATCTTGGGCTGACTCTGTCAGGGCTGGCTCCAGGTCCGCTCCCCCTGCCACCACTAGAGGGGGAGCGCGAGCCTCTGTCAGGGCTACCTCCCAGGTCGCGCCTCCTGACACCACTAGAGGAGGAGCGCGAGCTGGTTCTTAATTACTTAATTCCTTCTATTAGCGGTGATGACCTGCAGCCGTCCCTACTTAAGGTGGGTGGCTGCAGGTTCGCTTTACTGAGTTGTTGCGGTTCTCTCTGCTACCTCTCAGTGGTTGGCAACGTTTTGGCGATCCAAGGGGGTTCGTTCCCCTTTCCTCTCGTTTTCCCTGTTTATTCGAATCCTTTATTCCTGCGCCCTTTTCTGGCCCGTCTCAAGTTTTCCTTGTTCTGTCTTCTTCCTATCTGTTGTTATTTTTACGTTTCTCCCTGAGCAGGTGTTTCCCTCAGAAGACTGGCACGTCTAACGTTTTCCGTGCCTTTTGCTTTTGCCCCTTATGCTGATTTTTCCTTTAGGTTTCTGACACGTCGTACGAATCCGTGTGTTTTTGGTTTTGCCTTTTGCAGGTTTTGTGTTTCGTTTCCCACACGTCGAGTTCTCTCCGTGTGGTTTTCTTTTCCCGTTTTTTCCCTCCCGTACGCGCCAGGCATTATCGTGTGTTTTTTTTTGGTTACTTATATATTTTACTTTTGTCTCGTTTCCCGTGTTACTTACGGAGGCTTCAGTTTATTGTTTGCGTTGTGGCGTTTGAGTCCTCTAATAAAAATACCCTGCTAGCAGTCCTCCCTGCTCGCCCTTACAGACTCATGATGTCTGAGTAAGATGTAGGAGATTTCTTCTCCCCTTAAACACACTCTATTGATTGTATTCAATGGCCACACAAACACACAATTCATTATATTGAATAGGCGCACACACCCTCTCTCTCTCTCTTTCTCACACATAAAACACACACCTCTGTCTGGTTTCTCCTGAGTGGCGGTGAGTTGCTTAGCACTGGCCTTTTGGTAAACTGAGTGAACTTTGGGGTAGAGGTCAGGGTCCACTGGGACACCATCTCTCACTGGAACACTGGAGCCAAGGAACACTTTAGAGATAATTAGCTGACCTAAGACACACACACACACACACAAGCATCTCAGAATGACCCACCATAGACCCACAACACAGAGACTATTCAGTAGAATAAAAATCAGGAAACATGCAGTGAACAGTTTATGGCAGAGATTTTCCGATTCCGGCTCTCACAGCGCACCTGCCGTCCCTGCCATCACACAGCTCATGACAAACGTGCTGGAGCAGGAAACAGACTAAACTGTGCAATACTGAGATTGGGAAGCCAAGCTCTAGAAAAGTGACATGATCTAGAACCATGAGCTGAGAACCATTTGTCTAGAGCGGTGTTTCTGCAACCTCGCCACCGTGAAAGCTTTACTCTGCACATTTCGTCATTTATTGCCTGCTCACTGCTCTAGATAACTCGAGTGCTCTAGAATGGTAAACACTGCTGTACAGAGTTGTGCAGTACGGAGACGTCAAGCTCTGCTGCAGATAGCCAAGTGCACTGAAAGTGTGAGGAGATCCAGACCGTGACGGAATGGCAGGGGGTCCGGCCGCTCGGCCGCATGCATCTGGGCATGTCTGATACGCAGCCGCTCACACACACTCAGGCTGTTAGTGAACGGCACTGCTCTGTCTCTGCCCAGAGCCTGTGGAGCACACACACACACACACACACACACACACACACACACACACACACACACACACACACACACACTCACACTGTCAGTCAGAAGAGTGAAAAGGTTCACACAATAATGCCCACACACGGTGTAAGTCCTCTGCGTGTTGTGCTGTTCAGTACCTTGTAACTGTCGGCTGATGGAAAGCCTTCTTCTAGGATGTGCAGAGTCTCGTGCTTTTCTGTGCTTCGTTCGGGGTCTGGCACGTAAAACAGGTACTCCATCCAACGTTTGTAGTCCCTGAGACACAAACACACACGTCCATTACGTTGTCTGCTCAGCAGACATTTTGTTTCAGGGCATCCCAGTTTCCAGGGGCCTGGCTGACTCACTGTGAGGGCAGCGGTGACTCGTCGCTGTCCAGCAGGGCGTGGAGCTTGTCGTGGAAACGCAGCTGCAGGGCGCGGTTGTGGACGCGTACGATCCGGTTGATCTTAATTCCAGTGATGTTGTGGGGTTTGTAGTCCCAAACACAGAAGCGAAAGAGCAAGAGATCATAGCAGGAGTTGAACCTGAAACAAATCAATAGGGGAGAGAGGGAGAGAGGGAGAGAGAGAGAGAAAGCTCTCAAATCTGGTAATGGTGGTAATAGTGAAGGAAATTATGGTAATGGTTAGTGGTGTGATAGCGTGATGGTAGTCTGGTAGTATTGGTGGTGGTAAGGATTACCACACATCGCTGGTGTTGGTGATATAGGTTGTGGTTGATGTAGAGGTAATGTTTGTGGTGGATTACCACACATCGCTGGTGTTGGTGATATAGGTTGTGGTTGATGTAGAGGTAATGTTTGTGGTGGATTACCACACATCGCTGGTGTTGGTGATATAGGTTGTGGTTGATGTAGAGGTAATGTTTGTGGTGGATTACCACACATCGCTGGTGTTGGTGATATAGGTTGTGGTTGATGTAGAGGTAATGTTTGTGGTGGATTACCACACATCGCTGGTGTTGGTGATATAGGTTGTGGTTGATGTAGAGGTAATGTTTGTGGTGGATTACCACACATCGCTGGTGT